>CAKAOJ020000486.1:0-80000 GCA_916701645.2 Sebastolobus alascanus
AAAAAATATTTTTTAAAATTTCAAATTTTTAAATGGTTTTTTTTAAAAAAGCAATATATTGCCTTTTTTTGAAAACCATTTAATTTGAATTTTTTTTTGAAATTTTTCACTATTGTATGACTTTTTTAAAAAATTTAAAAAATTTTAAAAATTCGAAAATTTTCATGGGCATGAATTTCGAAATTTGGGAAAAAAACTCAGTTTAAAATTTCGAGATTTTCATGAAAAAGACATGCTATAGTATGACTTTTTTGAAAATTGACGAAATTTTAAACTGAGTTTTTTTTCCACCAAATTAATCGACAGACTATACTATGCCTTTTTTCATGAAAATTTTCGACATTCTATACTATGACATTTTTTTACGAATATTTCCGACATGCTCTAGTATGACTTTTTTCATGAAAATATTCGTAAAAAAATGTCATAGTATAGAATGTCGAAAATTTTCATGAAAAAAGGCATAGTATAGTCTGTCGATTAATTTGGTGGAAAAAAAACTCAGTTTAAAATTTCGAGATTTTTCATGAAAAAAGACATGCTATAGTATGAATTTTTGGGAAAATAGACGAAATTTTTAAAACTGAGTTTTTTTTCCACCAAATTAATCGACAGACTATACTATCCTTTTTCATGAAAATTTTCGACAATCTATACTTTTGACATTTTTATTACGAATATTTTCGACAAGCTATTGGTAGACTTTTTTCATGAAAATATTCGTAAAAAAATGTCATAGTATAGAATGTCGAAAATTTACATGAAAAAAGGCATAGTATAGTCTGTCGATTAATTTGGTGGAAAAAAAACTCAGTTTAAAATTTCGTCAATTTTCATGAAAAAAGACATGCTATAGTATGACTGTTTTTTGAAAATTGACCGAAATTTTAACTGAGTTTTTTTTCCATCAATTAATCGACATGACTATACTATGGCCCTTTTTTGAAAATTGTTCGAAATTTTAAACTGATTTTTTTTCCACCAAATTAATCGACAGACTATACTATGCCTTTTTTTCATAAAATTTTCGACATTCTATACTATGACATTTTTTTACGAATATTTTCGACATGCTATAGTATGACTTTTTTCATGAAAATATTCGTAAAAAAATGTCATAGTATAGAATGTGGAAAATTTTCATGAAAAAAGGCATAGTATAGTCTGTCGATTAATTTGGTGGAAAAAAAACGCAGTTTAAAATTTCGAGATTTTCATGAAAAAAGACATGCTATAGTATGACTTTTTTGAAAATTGACGAAATTTTAAACTGAGTTTTTTTTCCACCAAATTAATCGACAGACTATACTATGCCTTTTTTCATGAACATTTTCGACATTCTATACTATGACATTTTTTTACGAATATTTTCGACATGCTATAGTATGACTTTTTTCATGAAAATTTTCGAAATTTTAAACTGAGTTTTTTTTCCACCAAATTAATCGACAGACTATACTATGCCTTTTTTCATGAAAATTTTCGACATTCTATACTATGACATTTTTTTACGAATATTTTCGACATGCTATTGTATGACTTTTTTCATGAAAATATTCGTAAAAAAATGTCATAGTATAGAATGTCGAAAATTTTCATGAAAAAAGGCATAGTATAGTCTGTCGATTAATTTGGTGGGAAAAAAACTCAGTTTAAAATTTCGAGATTTTCATGAAAAAACACATGCTATAGTATGACTTTTTTGAAAATTGACGAAATTTTAAACTGAGTTTTTTTTCCACCAAATTAATCGACAGACTATACTATGCCTTTTTTCATGAACATTTTCGACATTCTATACTATGACATTTTTTTACGAATATTTTCGACATGCTATAGTATGACTTTTTTCATGAAAATTTTCGAAATTTTAAACTGAGTTTTTTTTCCACCAAATTAATCGACAGACTATACTATGCCTTTTTTCATGAAAATTTCGACATTCTATACTATGACATTTTTTTACGAATATTTCCGACATGCTCTAGTATGACTTTTTTCATGAAAATATTCGTAAAAAAATGTCATAGTATAGAATGTCGAAAATTTTCATGAAAAAAGGCATAGTATAGTCTGTCGATTAATTTGGTTGAAAAAAAACTCAGTTTAAAATTTCGAGATTTTCATGAAAAAAGACATGCTATAGTATGACTTTTTTGAAAATTGACGAAATTTTAAACTGAGTTTTTTTTCCACCAAATTAATCGACAGACTATACTATGCCTTTTTTCATGAAAATTTTCGACATTCTATACTTTGACATTTTTTTACGAATATTTTCGACATGCTATTGTATGACTTTTTTCATGAAAATATTCGTAAAAAAATGTCATAGTATAGAATGTCGAAAATTTTCATGAAAAAAGGCATAGTATAGTCTGTCGATTAATTTGGTGGGAAAAAAACTCAGTTTAAAATTTCGAGATTTTCATGAAAAGACATGCTATAGTATGACTTTTTTGAAAATTGATGAAATTTTAAACTGAGTTTTTTTTCAACCAAATTAATCGACAGACTATACTATGCCTTTTTTCATGAACATTTTCGACATTCTATACTATGACATTTTTTTACGAATATTTTCGACATGCTATACTATGCCTTTTTTCATGAAAATTTTCGACATTCTATACTATGACATTTTTTTACGAATATTTCCGACATGCTCTAGTATGACTTTTTTCATGAAAATATTCGTAAAAAAATGTCATAGTATAGAATGTGGAAAATTTTCATGAAAAAAGGCATAGTATAGTCTGTCGATTAATTTGGTGGAAAAAAAACGCAGTTTAAAATTTCGAGATTTTCATGAAAAAAGACATGCTATAGTATGACTTTTTTGAAAATTGACGAAATTTTAATCTGAGTTTTTTTTCCACCAAATTAATCGACAGACTATACTATGCCTTTTTTCATGAACATTTTCGACATTCTATACTATGACATTTTTTTACGAATATTTTCGACATGCTATAGTATGACTTTTTTCATGAAAATTTTCGAAATTTTAAACTGAGTTTTTTTTCCACCAAATTAATCGACAGACTATACTATGCCTTTTTTCATGAAAATTTTCGACATTCTATACTATGACATTTTTTTACGAATATTTTCGACATGCTATTGTATGACTTTTTTCATGAAAATATTCGTAAAAAAATGTCATAGTATAGAATGTCGAAAATTTTCATGAAAAAAGGCATAGTATAGTCTGTCGATTAATTTGGTGGGAAAAAAACTCAGTTTAAAATTTCGAGATTTTCATGAAAAAACACATGCTATAGTATGACTTTTTTGAAAATTGACGAAATTTTAAACTGAGTTTTTTTTCCACCAAATTAATCGACAGACTATACTATGCCTTTTTTCATGAAAATTTTCGACATTCTATACTATGACATTTTTTTACGAATATTTCCGACATGCTATAGTATGACTTTTTTCATGAAAATATTCGAAAAAAAATGTCATAGTATAGAATGTCGAAAATTTTCATGAAAAAAGGCATAGTATAGTCTGTCGATTAATTTGGTGGAAAAAAAACGCAGTTTAAAATTTCGAGATTTTCATGAAAAAAGACATGCTATAGTATGACTTTTTTGAAAATTGACGAAATTTTAAACTGAGTTTTTTTTCCACCAAATTAATCGACAGACTATACTATGCCTTTTTTCATGAAAATTTTCGACATTCTATACTATGACATTTTTTTACGAATATTTTCGACATGCTATAGTATGACTTTTTTCATGAAAATATTCGTAAAAAAAAATGTCATAGTATAGAATGTCGAAAATTTTCATGAAAAAAGGCATAGTATAGTCTGTCGATTAATTTGGTGGAAAAAAAACTCAGTTTAAAATTTCGAGATTTTCATGAAAAAACACATGCTATAGTATGACTTTTTTGAAAATTGACGAAATTTTAAACTGAGTTTTTTTTCCACCAAATTAATCGACAGACTATACTATGCCTTTTTTCATGAAAATTTTCGACATTCTATACTATGACATTTTTTTACGAATATTTCCGACATGCTCTAGTATGACTTTTTTCATGAAAATATTCGTAAAAAAATGTCATAGTATAGAATGTCGAAAATTTTCATGAAAAAAGGCATAGTATAGTCTGTCGATTAATTTGGTGGAAAAAAAACGCAGTTTAAAATTTCAAGATTTTCATGAAAAAAGACATGCTATAGTATGACTTTTTTGAAAATTGACGAAATTTTAAACTGAGTTTTTTTTCCACCAAATTAATCGACAGACTATACTATGCCTTTTTTCATGAAAATTTTGGACATTCTATACTTTGACATTTTTTTACGAATATTTTCGACATGCTATAGTATGACTTTTTTCATGAAAATATTCGTAAAAAAATGTCAGTATAGAATGTCGAAAATTTTCATGAAAAAAGGCATAGTATAGTCTGTCGATTAATTTGGTGGAAAAAAAACTCAGTTTAAAATTTCGAGATTTTCATGAAAAAAGACATGCTATAGTATGACTTTTTTGAAAATTGACGAAATTTTAAACTGAGTTTTTTTTCCACCAAATTAATCGACAGACTATACTATGCCTTTCTTCATGAAAATTTTCGACATTCTATACTATGACATTTTTTTACGAATATTTTCGACATGCTATAGTATGACTTTTTTCGTGAAAATATTCGTAAAAAAATGTCATAGTATAGAATGTCGAAAATTTTCATGAAAAAAGGCATAGTATAGTCTGTCGATTAATTTGGTGGAAAAAAACCTCTGTTTAAAATTTCGAGATTTTCATGAAAAAAGACATGCTATAGTATGATTTTTTTGAAAATTGACGAAATTTTAAACTGAGTTTTTTTTCCACCAAATTAATCGACAGACTATACTATGCCTTTTTTCATGAAAATTTTCGACATTCTATACTTTGACATTTTTTTACGAATATTTTCGACATGCTATTGTATGACTTTTTTCATGAAAATATTCGTAAAAAAATGTCATAGTATAGAATGTCGAAAATTTTCATGAAAAAAGGCATAGTATAGTCTGTCGATTAATTTGGTGGAAAAAAAACTCAGTTTAAAATTTCGAGATTTTCATGAAAAAACACATGCTATAGTATGACTTTTTGAAAATTGACGAAATTTTAAACTGAGTTTTTTTTCCACCAAATTAATCGACAGACTATACTATGCCTTTTTTCATGAAAATTTTCGACATTCTATACTATGACATTTTTTACGAATATTTTCATGTAAAATATGCTTTTTCAGAAAATTTTCGAAATTTAAATGTTTTGAAAAAACAAAGTAATTCAGATTAATATGCCTTAAAAAAACATTTAAATTTCTATATTTAATTTTTAACGAATTTTAATTTTATTAAATTATCGAAATATTAAAAAAACTTTTTTAGAATAATTCGAAATTCTATGAAAAATTTTTAGAATTTTTCGACATTGTGAAAACTTGTTTAAAATTTTAGAATTCATAAAAAAGCATGCAAGATTTTTTTGAAAATGACGAAATTTAAACTGGTTTTTTGACAAAAATCGAAATTCAGCTTTTTCATGAAAATTTCGACATTCTATATATGACATTTTTTTACGAAATTTTTGAATGTTTTACTTTTATGAAAATATCAAAAAAATTTTTAATAAATTCAAATTTTATATGAAAGTTTTAGTTTCGATACTTGTAAAATTTTTTTAAAATTTCGAATTTCTAAATGACTTTTTTATAAATATTTTAAAAAATTATATTAATGTAAAATTTTCGAAATAATGACAGTATATTTCATTTTTTGAAAACTGTTTAAATTTCATAATTTTCTAAAAATAATCTATAGAATTTTTTGAAAATTTTCGAAATTTTAAACTGAGTTTTTTTTCCACCAAATTAATCGACAGACTATACTATGCCTTTTTTCATGAAAATTTTCGACATTCTATACTATGACATTTTTTTACGAATATTTCCGACATGCTCTAGTATGACTTTTTTCATGAAAATATTCGTAAAAAAATGTCATAGTATAGAATGTCGAAAATTTTCATGAAAAAAGGCATAGTATAGTCTGTCGATTAATTTGGTGGAAAAAAACCTCTGTTTAAAATTTCGAGATTTTCATGAAAAAAGACATGCTATAGTATGACTTTTTTGAAAATTGACGAAATTTTAAACTGAGTTTTTTTTCCACCAAATTAATCGACAGACTATACTATGCCTTTTTTCATGAAAATTTTCGACATTCTATACTTTGACATTTTTTTACGAATATTTTCGACATGCTATTGTATGACTTTTTTCATGAAAATATTCGTAAAAAAATGTCATAGTATAGAATGTCGAAAATTTTCATGAAAAAAGGCATAGTATAGTCTGTCGATTAATTTGGTGGGAAAAAAACTCAGTTTAAAATTTCGAGATTTTCATGAAAAAACACATGCTATAGTATGACTTTTTGAAAATTGACGAAATTTTAAACTGAGTTTTTTTTCCACCAAATTAATCGACAGACTATACTATGCCTTTTTTCATGAAAATTTTCGACATTCTATACTATGACATTTTTTTACGAATATTTCCGACATGCTCTAGTATGACTTTTTTCATGAAAATATTCGTAAAAAAATGTCATAGTATAGAATGTCGAAAATTTTCATGAAAAAAGGCATAGTATAGTCTGTCGATTAATTTGGTGGAAAAAAAACTCAGTTTAAAATTTCAAGATTTTCATGAAAAAAGACATGCTATAGTATGACTTTTTTGAAAATTGACGAAATTTTAAACTGAGTTTTTTTTCCACCAAATTAATCGACAGACTATACTATGCCTTTTTTCATGAACATTTTCGACGTTCTATACTATGACATTTTTTTACGAATATTTTCGACATGCTATAGTATGACTTTTTTCATGAAAATTTTCGAAATTTTAAACTGAGTTTTTTTTCCACCAAATTAATCGACAGACTATACTATGCCTTTTTTCATGAAAATTTTCGACATTCTATACTATGACATTTTTTTACGAATATTTCCGACATGCTCTAGTATGACTTTTTTCATGAAAATATTCGTAAAAAAATGTCATAGTATAGAATGTCGAAAATTTTCATGAAAAAAGGCATAGTATAGTCTGTCGATTAATTTGGTGGAAAAAAAACGCAGTTTAAAATTTCGAGATTTTCATGAAAAAAGACATGCTATAGTATGACTTTTTTGAAAATTGACGAAATTTTAAACTGAGTTTTTTTTCCACCAAATTAATCGACAGACTATACTATGCCTTTCTTCATGAAAATTTTCGACATTCTATACTATGACATTTTTTTACGAATATTTTCGACATGCTATAGTATGACTTTTTTCATGAAAATATTCGTAAAAAAATGTCATAGTATAGAATGTCGAAAATTTTCATGAAAAAAGGCATAGTATAGTCTGTCGATTAATTTGGTGGAAAGAAACCTCTGTTTAAAATTTCGAGATTTTCATGAAAAAAGACATGCTATATATAGTATGACTTTTTTGAAAATTGACGAAATTTTAAACTGAGTTTTTTTTCCACCAAATTAATCGACAGACTATACTATGCCTTTTTTCATGAAAATTTTCGACATTCTATACTATGACATTTTTTTACGAACATTTTCGACATGCTATAGTATGACTTTTTTCATGAAAATATTCGTAAAAAAATGTCATAGTATAGAATGTCGAAAATTTTCATGAAAAAAGGCATAGTATAGTCTGTCGATTAATTTGGTGGGAAAAAAACTCAGTTTAAAATTTCGAGATTTTCATGAAAAAAGACATGCTATAGTATGACTTTTTTGAAAATTGACGAAATTTTAAACTGAGTTTTTTTTCCACCAAATTAATCGACAGACTATACTATGCCTTTTTTCATGAAAATTTTCGACATTCTATACTAAGATATTTTTTTACGAATATTTCGACATGCTATAGTATGACTTTTTTCATGAAAATATTCGTAAAAAAATGTCATAGTATAGAATGTCGAAAATTTTCATGAAAAAAGGCATAGTATAGTCTGTCGATTAATTTGGTGGAAAAAAAACTCAGCTTAAAATTTTGAGATTTTCATGAAAAAGACATGCTATAGTATGACTTTTTTGAAAATTGACGAAATTTTAAACTGAGTTTTTTTTCCACCAAATTAATCGACAGACTATACTATGCCTTTCTTCATGAAAATTTTCGACATTCTATACTATGACATTTTTTTACGAATATTTTCGACAAGCTATAGTAAGAGCTTTTTCATGAAAATATTCTAAAAAAATGTCATAGTATAGCATGTCGAAAATTTTTCATGAAAAAAAGTCTTAGTATAGTCTGTCGATTAATTGGTAGGAAAAAAACCTCTGTTTAAACTTTCGAGATTTCATGAAAAGACATGCTATATATAGTATGACTTTTTTGAAAATTGACGAAATTTTAAACTGAGTTTTTTTTCCACCAAATTAATCGACAGACTATACATGCCTTTTTTCATGAAATTTTCGACATTCTATACTATGCCATTTGTTTTACGAATATTTTCGACATGCTATAGTAGACTTTTTTTCATGAAAATATTGAAAATATTCGTAAAAAAATGTCATAGTATAGAATGTCGAAAATTTTCATGAAAAAAGGCATAGTATAGTCTGTCGATTAATTTGGTGGAAAAAAAACTCAGTTTAAAATTTCGAGATTTTCATGAAAAAAGTCATACTATACTATGACTTTTTTGAAAATTGACGAAATTTTAAACTGAGTTTTTTTTCCACCAAATTAATCGACAGACTATACTATGCCTTTTTTCATGAAAATTTTCGACATTCTATACTATGACATTTTTTACGAATATTTTCGACATGCTATAGTATGACTTTTTTCATGAAAATATTCGTAAAAAAATGTCATAGTATAGAATGTCGAAAATTTTCATGAAAAAAGGCATAGTATAGTCTGTCGATTAATTTGGTGGGAAAAAAACTCAGTTTAAAATTTCGAGATTTTCATGAAAAGACATGCTATAGTATGACTTTTTTGAAAATTGACGAAATTTTAAACTGAGTTTTTTTTCCACCAAATTAATCGACAGACTATACTATGCCTTTTTTCATGAACATTTTCGACATTCTATACTATGACATTTTTTTACGAATATTTTCGACATGCTATAGTATGACTTTTTTCATGAAAATTTTCGAAATTTTAAACTGAGTTTTTTTTCCACCAAATTAATCGACAGACTATACTATGCCTTTTTTCATGAACATTTTCGACATTCTATACTATGACATTTTTTTACGAATATTTCCGACAGTCTAGTATGACTTTTTTCATGAAAATATTCGTAAAAAATGTCATAGTATAGAATGTCGAAAATTTTCATGAAAAAGGCATAGTATAGTCTGTCGATTAATTTGGTGGAAAAAAACCTCTGTTTAAAATTTCGAGATTTTCATGAAAAAAGACATGCTATAGTATGACTTTTTTGAAAATTGACGAAATTTTAAACTGAGTTTTTTTTCCACCAAATTAATCGACAGACTATACTATGCCTTTTTTCATGAAAATTTTCGACATTCTATACTATGACATTTTTTTACGAATATTTTTGACATGCTATAGTATGACTTTTTTCATGAAAATATTCGTAAAAAAATGTCATAGTATAGAATGTCGAAAATTTTCATGAAAAAAGGCATAGTATAGTCTGTCGATTAATTTGGTGGGAAAAAAACTCAGTTTAAAATTTCGAGATTTTCATGAAAAGACATGCTATAGTATGACTTTTTTGAAAATTGATGAAATTTTAAACTGAGTTTTTTTTCCACCAAATTAATCGACAGACTATATTATGCCTTTTTTCATGAACATTTTCGACATTCTATACTATGACATTTTTTTACGAATATTTTCGACATGCTATAGTATGACTTTTTTCATGAAAATTTTCGAAATTTTAAACTGAGTTTTTTTTCCACCAAATTAATCGACAGACTATACTATGCCTTTTTTCATGAAAATTTTCGACATTCTATACTATGACATTTTTTTACGAATATTTCCGACATGCTCTAGTATGACTTTTTTCATGAAAATATTCGTAAAAAAATGTCATAGTATAGAATGTGGAAAATTTTCCACCAAATTAATCGACAGACTATACTATGCCTTTTTTCATGAACATTTTCGACATTCTATACTATGACATTTTTTTACGAATATTTCCGACAGTCTAGTATGACTTTTTTCATGAAAATATTCGTAAAAAAATGTCATAGTATAGAATGTCGAAAATTTTCATGAAAAAAGGCATAGTATAGTCTGTCGATTAATTTGGTGGAAAAAAACCTCTGTTTAAAATTTCGAGATTTTCATGAAAAAGACATGCTATAGTATGACTTTTTTGAAAATTGACGAAATTTTAAACTGAGTTTTTTTTCCACCAAATTAATCGACAGTATAATTGCAATTTTCATGAAAAATCATTATATGACATTTTTTTCGAAATTTTAAATGCTATTTTCTTTTTTATGAAAAATTCTAAAAATGTCATTATGAAAATAAAATTTTCATAAAAATGCATTTATCATATATTTGTGAAAAACTTTTTTTAAAATTTATTTTCATGAAAAAAACATTATAGTAAATTTTTGAAAATAGAAATTTTAAATGTATTTTTCCCAAATAATGACAAGTATATATTCATTTTTTCATGAAAAATTACATTCTATATATGACATTTTTTGAAAATTCGACATGCTATAGTATGACTTTTTTCATGAAAATAAATCTAAAATGCTTTTTTTAAAATTCGAAAATTTATAAAAAAGCATTTTTTGCATTATTCATTGGAATATGACTTTTTTAAAATTTTCAAATTTTAAAAACATTATAGTAAACTTTTTTGAAAATTCAAATATAACTGGTTTTTTTTCACCAAATAATCGACAGACTATACTATGCTTTTTTCATGAAAAATTTTCGACATCTATACTATATTTAATTTACGAAATTTTCACAGTTTATTTGACTTTTTTCATGAAAATTTAAAATTTAATGATTAATTTTCATGAAACAAGATAGTATATGCATTTTTTAAAATTTTCGACAGTCTATAATATGACTTTTTTTAAAATTTTGAATTTAGAAATTTGACATAGATTATTTTAAAATTCGTAAAATTTTAATGTTATATTCGACAAATTAATGACAATATACTTCTTTTCATAAATTTTGAAAATATCGTTTAAAATTTTAGAATATTTTAGAAAGACATTTATGATTTTTTCATGAAAATATGTAAAAAAATTAATGATTAATTTCAAATTTATGAAAAAAGACATACTATATTTATTTAAATTTTGAAAAATATTGACAATTTTAAATTATTTTAAAACCATGCTTAGTATGACTTTTTAAAAAAATTTTAAATATATATTTTTTCACGAAAATTTAATCGACAACTATAGTATATTTTTTGAAAATTTGTAAAAAAATAGTTAATTTTTTAGATTTTCGAAATATTATTTATAAAAATATTGTGAAAATTGTAAAAGTTAAAATTTTCAATTAAAAAGCAAGTATATATGCTTTTTTTGAAAAATTTGAAATTAAAGATTTTTTACGAAATTTCGACATGCTATAGTATGACTTTTTTGAAAATATTAAAAATTTTATTCATTCAAATTTATGAAATATTGCTTTTGTCATATTTGTTCAAAATACTTGTTTAAAATTTGAATTAGAATAAGAATTTTATAAAATTTTTTGAAATTTGAAACTACTGATTTTTTTCCACAAAATAATCGACAATTTTCCTTTTTTCATGAAAATTTTACATTTATTAAACATTTTTTTACGAACATTTTCGACATGCTCTAGTATGACTTTTTTCATGAAAATATTCGTAAAAAAATGTCATAGTATAGAATGTCGAAAATTTTCATGAAAAAAGGCATAGTATAGTCTGTCGATTAATTTGGTGGGAAAAAAACTCAGTTTAAAATTTCGAGATTTTCATGAAAAAAGACATGCTATAGTATGACTTTTTTGAAAATTGACGAAATTTTAAACTGAGTTTTTTTTCCACCAAATTAATCGACAGACTATACTATGCCTTTTTTCATGAAAATTTTCGACATTCTATACTAAGATATTTTTTTACGAATATTTCCGACATGCTCTAGTATGACTTTTTTCATGAAAATATTCGTAAAAAAATGTCATAGTATAGAATGTCGAAAATTTTCATGAAAAAAGGCATAGTATAGTCTGTCGATTAATTTGGTGGAAAAAAAACTCAGCTTAAAATTTTTGAGATTTTCATGAAAAAAGACATGCTATAGTATGACTTTTTTGAAAATTGACGAAATTTTAAACTGAGTTTTTTTTCCACCAAATTAATCGACAGACTATACTATGCCTTTCTTCATGAAAATTTTCGACATTCTATACTATGACATTTTTTTACGAATATTTTCGACATGCTATTGTATGACTTTTTTCATGAAAGTATTCGTAAAAAAATGTCATAGTATAGAATGTCGAAAATTTTCATGAAAAAAGGCATAGTATAGTCTGTCGATTAATTTGGTGGGAAAAAAACTCAGTTTAAAATTTCGAGATTTTCATGAAAAGACATGCTATAGTATGACTTTCATGAAAATTTTCGAAATTTTAAACTGAGTTTTTTTTCCACCAAATTAATCGACAGACTATACTATGCCTTTTTTCATGAAAATTTTCGACATTCTATACTATGACATTTTTTTACGAATATTTCCGACATGCTCTAGTATGACTTTTTACATGAAAATATTCGTAAAAAAATGTCATAGTATATAATGTCGAAAATTTTCATGAAAAAAGGCATAGTATAGTCTGTCGATTAATTTGGTGGAAAAAAAACGCAGTTTAAAATTTCGAGATTTTCATGAAAAAAGACATGCTATAGTATGACTTTTTTGAAAATTGACAAAATTTTAAACTGAGTTTTTTTTTCCACCAAATTAATCGACAGACTATACTATGCCTTTTTTCATGAAAATTTTCGACATTCTATACTTTGACATTTTTTTACGAATATTTTCGACATGCTATTGTATGACTTTTTTCATGAAAATATTCGTAAAAAAATGTCATAGTATAGAATGTCGAAAATTTTCATGAAAAAAGGCATAGTATAGTCTGTCGATTAATTTGGTGGGAAAAAAACTCAGTTTAAAATTTCGAGATTTTCATGAAAAAACACATGCTATAGTATGACTTTTTTGAAAATTGACGAAATTTTAAACTGAGTTTTTTTTCCACCAAATTAATCGACAGACTATACTATGCCTTTTTTCATGAACATTTTCGACATTCTATACTATGACATTTTTTTACGAATATTTTCGACATGCTATAGTATGACTTTTTTCATGAAAATTTTCGAAATTTTAAACTGAGTTTTTTTTCCACCAAATTAATCGACAGACTATACTATGCCTTTTTTCATGAACATTTTCGACATTCTATACTATGACATTTTTTTACGAATATTTCCGACAGTCTAGTATGACTTTTTTCATGAAAATATTCGTAAAAAAATGTCATAGTATAGAATGTCGAAAATTTTCATGAAAAAAGGCATAGTATAGTCTGTCGATTAATTTGGTGGAAAAAAACCTCTGTTTAAAATTTCGAGATTTTCATGAAAAAAGACATGCTATAGTATGACTTTTTTGAAAATTGACGAAATTTTAAACTGAGTTTTTTTTCCACCAAATTAATCGACAGACTATACTATGCCTTTTTTCATGAAAATTTTCGACATTCTATACTATGACATTTTTTTACGAATATTTTTGACATGCTATAGTATGACTTTTTTCATGAAAATATTCGTAAAAAAATGTCATAGTATAGAATGTCGAAAATTTTCATGAAAAAAGGCATAGTATAGTCTGTCGATTAATTTGGTGGGAAAAAAACTCAGTTTAAAATTTCGAGATTTTCATGAAAAGACATGCTATAGTATGACTTTTTTGAAAATTGATGAAATTTTAAACTGAGTTTTTTTTCCACCAAATTAATCGACAGACTATACTATGCCTTTTTTCATGAACATTTTCGACATTCTATACTATGACATTTTTTTACGAATATTTTCGACATGCTATAGTATGACTTTTTTCATGAAAATTTTCGAAATTTTAAACTGAGTTTTTTTTCCACCAAATTAATCGACAGACTATACTATGCCTTTTTTCATGAACATTTTCGACATTCTATACTATGACATTTTTTTACGAATATTTTTGACATGCTATAGTATGACTTTTTTCATGAAAATATTCGTAAAAAAATGTCATAGTATAGAATGTCGAAAATTTTCATGAAAAAAGGCATAGTATAGTCTGTCGATTAATTTGGTGGGAAAAAAACTCAGTTTAAAATTTCGAGATTTTCATGAAAAGACATGCTATAGTATGACTTTTTTGAAAATTGATGAAATTTTAAACTGAGTTTTTTTTCCACCAAATTAATCGACAGACTATACTATGCCTTTTTTCATTAACATTTTCGACATTCTATACTATGACATTTTTTTACGAATATTTTCGACATGCTATAGTATGACTTTTTTCATGAAAATTTTCGAAATTTTAAACTGAGTTTTTTTTCCACCAAATTAATCGACAGACTATACTATGCCTTTTTTCATGAAAATTTTCGACATTCTATACTATGACATTTTTTTACGAATATTTCCGACATGCTCTAGTATGACTTTTTTCATGAAAATATTCGTAAAAAAATGTCATAGTATAGAATGTGGAAAATTTTCCACCAAATTAATCGACAGACTATACTATGACTTTTTTCATGAAAATTTTCGAAATTTTAAACTGAGTTTTTTTTCCACCAAATTAATCGACAGACTATACTATGCCTTTTTTCATGAAAATTTTCGACATTCTATACTATGACATTTTTTTACGAATATTTTCGACATGCTATTGTATGACTTTTTTCATGAAAATATTCGTAAAAAAATGTCATAGTATAGAATGTCGAAAATTTTCATGAAAAAAGGCATAGTATAGTCTGTCGATTAATTTGGTGGGAAAAAAACTCAGTTTAAAATTTCGAGATTTTCATGAAAAAACACATGCTATAGTATGACTTTTTTGAAAATTGACGAAATTTTAAACTGAGTTTTTTTTCCACCAAATTAATCGACAGACTATACTATGCCTTTTTTCATGAACATTTTCGACATTCTATACTATGACATTTTTTTACGAATATTTTCGACATGCTATAGTATGACTTTTTCATGAAAATTTTCGAAATTTTAAACTGAGTTTTTTTTCCACCAAATTAATCGACAGACTATACTATGCCTTTTTTCATGAACATTTTCGACATTCTATACTATGACATTTTTTTACGAATATTTCCGACAGTCTAGTATGACTTTTTTCATGAAAATATTCGTAAAAAAATGTCATAGTATAGAATGTCGAAAATTTTCATGAAAAAAGGCATAGTATAGTCTGTCGATTAATTTGGTGGAAAAAAACCTCTGTTTAAAATTTCGAGATTTTCATGAAAAAAGACATGCTATAGTATGACTTTTTTGAAAATTGACGAAATTTTAAACTGAGTTTTTTTTCCACCAAATTAATCGACAGACTATACTATGCCTTTTTTCATGAAAATTTTCGACATTCTATACTATGACATTTTTTTACGAATATTTTCGACATGCTATAGTATGACTTTTTTCATGAAAATATTCGTAAAAAAATGTCATAGTATAGAATGTCGAAAATTTTCATGAAAAAAGGCATAGTATAGTCTGTCGATTAATTTGGTGGTAAAAAAACTCAGTTTAAAATTTCGAGATTTTCATGAAAAAACACATGCTATAGTATGACTTTTTTGAAAATTGACGAAATTTTAAACTGAGTTTTTTTTCCACCAAATTAATCGACAGACTATACTATGCCTTTTTTCATGAACATTTTCGACATTCTATACTATGACATTTTTTTACGAATATTTTCGACATGCTATAGTATGACTTTTTTCATGAAAATTTTCGAAATTTTAAACTGAGTTTTTTTTCCACCAAATTAATCGACAGACTATACTATGCCTTTTTTCATGAAAATTTCCGACATTCTACACTATGACATTTTTTTACGAATATTTCCGACATGCTCTAGTATGACTTTTTTCATGAAAATATTCGTAAAAAAATGTCATAGTATAGAATGTCGAAAATTTTCATGAAAAAAGCATAGTATAGTCTGTCGATTAATTTGGTGGAAAAAAAACGCAGTTTAAAATTTCGAGATTTTCATGAAAAAAGACATGCTATAGTATGACTTTTTTGAAAATTGACGAAATTTTAAACTGAGTTTTTTTTCCACCAAATTAATCGACAGACTATACTATGCCTTTTTTCATGAAAATTTTCGACATTCTATACTTTGACTTTTTTTCATATTTGAATTTGTATGACTTTTTTAGAAAATTATTCGAAATAAACTGTATAATTTCGAAATAATTTTCAAAAAAAATAGTTATCTGAATTAATTTGTGAAAAAATTTTTTAAATTTGTTTTTGACATGCTATATATGAATTTTTTTGAAAATTTTACAAATTTAAATAGATTTTTACATCAATTATAAAGACATTTGCTTTTTATAAATTTTGAATAATATTGACATTTTTTAGATTTTTAAGACAATGCTTAGTATGATTTTTTGAAAATTGAAAATTTTAATAAATGTCACAAATTATGAAAAAACATATATGCTTGTCAAAAAATTTTGAAAATTAACTTTTCAATTTAAGAATTTATAAAAAACTTTGTAACTTTTTTAAAATTGAAATTTTACAGTTATATTCAAAATTTTTTGAAGAATAATTTTTTTCATAAATTTTGACATTTAACTAAGTTTTAATTTCGAATTTTCTGTCAGAATTTTGTATGAAATTTGAAAAATGTCAAGTATAATGGAAAATGTTCAGAAAAAAGAATAGTATAGTCTGTCGATTAATTTGGTGGAAAAAAACTCAGTTTAAAATTTGAATTTTTAAAAATTATATATACGTTTTTTGAAAATCTAAAATTTAAACTGAGTTTTTTTTCCAAATTAATCGAAGACTATACTATGCTTTTTTCATGAAAATTTCATTCTATACTATGACATTTTTTTTGAATATTTTCGCTATAGTATGTTTTTTCATGAAAAATTGTAAAATGTTTATTGAGAATTCGAAAATTTTAAAGAAGATAGTCTTTCTTTCAAAATTATCGAAAAATACTATCTTTAACATTTTGATTTTCAAAATTCTTTTATGACTTTTTTAAAATTGAAATTTTAATGAAATTTTTTTACAAATTTGAAACTTTTATAACAAAGTTTATCTGAAATTTTAATTTTGATGAACATTTTTTGAGATTTTCACATGCTATAGTATGACTTTTTTGAAAATTTTCGAAATTTTAAAGAGTTTTTTTCCACCAAATTAATCAAAACTATAATCTTTTTTATGAAATTTTCGACATTTTATAAAGATTTTAATTTTCGATATTTAATGTTTAAAAAGATTTTAAAAATTTTCGAATTTAAAAAGTTATTTTTCATAAAATAGCAATATATTACGACTTTTTTTAAAACATTTCGACATCTATACTATGCATTTTTTAAAAATTTTCGATGCTTTTTTGAAAATTTTTTACGAAATTTTCGAATATATTCATAATTTTTTAACGAAAATTTTCATGATTTAACATAGATTTTTGCATTAATCTGGAAAAATACTGTTTTTTTCGAAATTTTCAATATATATGAAATTTTAAATTTTAAATGAGTTATTTTACCAAATTTTTCGACTATACTATGCCTTTTTTCATGAACATTTTCGACATTCTATACTAAGATATTTTTTTACGAATATTTCCGACATGCTCTAGTATGACTTTTTTCATGAAAATATTCGTAAAAAAATGTCATAGTATAGAATGTCGAAAATGTTCATGAAAAAAGGCATAGTATAGTCTGTCGATTAATTTGGTGTAAAAAAAACTCAGTTTAAAATTTCGAGATTTTCATGAAAAAAGACATGCTATAGTATGACTTTTTTGAAAATTGACGAAATTTTAAACTGAGTTTTTTTTCCACCAAATTAATCGACAGACTATACTATGCCTTTTTTCATGAAAATTTTCGACATTCTATACTAAGACATTTTTTTACGAATATTTTCGACATGCTCTAGTATGACTTTTTTCATGAAAATATTCGTAAAAAAATGTCATAGTATAGAATGTCGAAAATTTTCATGAAAAAAGGCATAGTATAGTCTGTCGATTAATTTGGTGGAAAAAAAACGCAGTTTAAAATTTCGAGATTTTCATGAAAAAAGACATGCTATAGTATGACTTTTTTGAAAATTGACGAAATTTTAAACTGAGTTTTTTTTCCACCAAATTAATCGACAGACTATACTATGCCTTTTTTCATGAAAATTTTCGACATTCTATACTATGACATTTTTTTACGAATATTTTCGACATGCTATAGTATGACTTTTTTCATGAAAATTTTTCGAAAATATTCGTAAAAAAATGTAAGAGTATAGAATGTCGAAAATTTTCATGAAAAAAGGCATAGTATAGTCTGTCGATTAATTTGGTGGAAAAAAAACTCAGTTTAAAATTTCGAAAATTTTCATGAAAAAAGTCATACAATACTATGACTTTTTTCAATGAAATTTTTCGACTTACTATACTATGACTTTTTTTTCATAAAATGTTTCGACATACAATACTATGACTTTTTTTTTCAAGAAATTTTTCGACATACTATACTATGACTTTTTTTTCATAAAATTTTTCGACATACAATACTGACTTTTTTTTTCAAGAATTTTTTTCGACATACTATATTATGACTTTTTTCCGTGAAATTTTTCGACATACATTACTGTGACTTTTTTTCAATGAAACTTTTCGACTTACTATACTATGACTTTTTTTTCCTAACATTTTTCGACATGAAATACTATGACTTTTTTTTCATGAAATTTTTTGACTTACAATACTGACATTTATTCATGAAAATGTTCGACACACTATACTATCACTTTTTTCAATGAAATTTTTCGACATACAATACTATGACTTTTTTTCATGAAATTTTTCGACATAATATACCTTGAGTTTTTTATGAAATTTTTAACATACAATACTATGACTTTAAACTTCCTGAAATTTTTCGACATACAATACTATGACTTTTTTCCATGAAATTTTTCGACATACTATACTATGACTTTTTTATGAAATTTTTTGACATACAATACTATGACTTTTTTCAATGAAATTTTTCGACTTACTATACTATGACTTTTTTCCGTGAAATTTTCCTACAATAAAATGACTTTTTTTTATGAAATTTTTCGACATACAATACTATCAATTTTTTTTATGAAATTTTTCGACATACAATACTATGACTTTTTTTAATGAAATTTTTCGACATACTATACTGACTTTTTTTTCAAGAAATTTTTCGACATACAATACTATGACTTTTTTAATGAAATTTTTAACATACAATACTATGACTTTTTTTTCATGAAATTTTTCGACATACAATACTGACTTTTTTTCATGGAATTTTTCGACATACTAAACAATCACTTTTTTCCATGAAATTTTTCGACATACAATACTATGACTTTTTTTTCATGAAATTTTTTGACATACAATACTG
Source organism: Sebastolobus alascanus (assembly GCA_916701645.2). Taxonomy (NCBI): domain Eukaryota; kingdom Metazoa; phylum Chordata; class Actinopteri; order Perciformes; family Sebastidae; genus Sebastolobus; species Sebastolobus alascanus. The sequence continues at coordinate 19,803 of CAKAOJ020000486.1, forward strand.
ACTTTTTTTCATGAAAATTTTCGACATACTATACTATGACGTTTTTTTTATACCTTTTTTCGGCATACAATACGATGACTTTTTTCAATGAAATTTTTTTATTTACTATACTATGACTTTTTTCCGTGAAATTTTCCTACAATACTATGACTTTTTTCAATGAAATTTTTCGACATACTATACTATGACTTTTTTTTCAAGAAATTTTTCGACATACAATACTATGACTTTTTTCAAAGAAATTTTTTTATTTACTATACTATGACTTTTTTCCGTGAAATTTTCCTACAATACTATGACTTTTTTTAATGAAATTTTTCGACATACTAGACTGACTTTTTTTTCATTACATTTTTCGACATACTATACTATGACTTTTTTATGAAATTTTTTGACATACAATACTATGACTTTTTTCAATGAAATTTTTCGACTTACTATACTATGACTTTTTTCCGTGAAATTTTCCTACAATACTATGACTTTTTTTTCATGAAATTTTTTGACATACAATACTGATTTTTTTTCTTGAAAATTTTCAACATACTATACTATGACTTTTTTTTTTTAATTTTTCGATATACAATACTATGACTTTTTTCATAAATTTTTCGACATACTAGAATATGACTTTTTTTCATGAAATTTTTCGACATACTATACTATGACTTTTTTATGAAATTTTTCGACATACTATACTATGACTTTTTTATGAAATTTTTTCGACATACAATACGATGACTTTTTTCAATGAAAATTTTCGACATACAATACTATGTATTGTTTTGTTTTTTTTCAAGAAATTTTTCAAGAAATTTTTTGACATACAATACTATGACTTTTTTCAATGAAATTTTTCGACTTACTATACTATGACTTTTTTCCGTGAAATTTTCCTACAATACAATGACTTTTTTTTATGAAATTTTTCGACATACAATACTATCAATTTTTTTTATGAAATTTTTCGACATACAATACTATGACTTTTTTTAATGAAATTTTTCGACATACTATACTGACTTTTTTTTCAAGAAATTTTTCGACATACTATACTATGACTTTTTTCCGGGAAATTTTTCGACATACAATACTATGACTTTTTTTAATAAAATTTTTCGACATACTATACTGACTTTTTTTTCATTACATTTTTCGACATACAATACTATGACTTTTTTACAAGAAATTTTTCGACATACATTACTGTGACTTTTTTTTCAATTAAACTTTTCGACTAACTATACTATGACTTTTTTTTCATGAAAGTTTATGACATACTATACTATGACTTTTTTCCGTGAAATTTTTCTACATACTATACTATGACTTTTTTCCATGAAATTTTTCTACATACAATACTATGACTTTTTTTAATGAAATTTTTAACATACAATACTATGACTTTCTTTTCATGAAATTTTTCGACATACAATACTGACTTTTTTTCATGGAATTTTTCGACATACTAAACAATCACTTTTTTCCATGAAATTTTTCGACATACAATACTATGACTTTTTTTTCATGAAATTTTTTGACATACAATACTGACTTTTTTTCATGAAAATTTTCGACATACTATACTATGACGTTTTTTTTATACATTTTTTCGGCATACAATACGATGACTTTTTTCAATGAAATTTTTTTATTTACTATACTATGACTTTTTTCCGTGAAATTTTCCTACAATACTATGACTTTTTTCAATGAAATTTTTCAACATACTATACTATGACTTTTTTTTCAAGAAATTTTTCGACATACAATACTATGACTTTTTTCAAAGAAATTTTTCGACTTACTATACTATGACTTTTTGCCGTGAAATTTTCCTACAATACTATGACTTTTTTTTCATAAAATTTTTCTACATACAATACTATGACTTTTTTTTATGAAATTTTTCGACATACAATACTATGACTTTTTTCCGTGAAATTTTTCGACATACTATACTATGACTTTTTTTCATTCAATTTTTCGACATAAAATACTATGACTTTTTTTTATGAAATTCACTATAACTTTTTTCCGTGAAATTTTTCTACATACAATACTATGACTTTTTTTTATGAAATTTTTCGACATACAATACTATGACTTTTTTTCGTGAAATTTTCCTACAATACTATGACTTTTTTTCGTGAAATTTTTCGATATACTACACTGACTTTTTTTTCAAGAAATTTTTCGACATACAATACCATGACTTTTTTCCGTGAAATTTTTCGACATACTATACTATGACTTTTTTTCATTCAATTTTTCGACATAAAATACTATGACTTTTTTTTATGAGATTTACTATAACTTTTTTCCGTGAAATTTTTCTACATACAATACTATGACTTTTTTTTAATGAAATTTTTCGACATACAATACTATGACTTTTTTTCGTGAAATTTTTCCACATACAATACTATGACTTTTTTTTATGAAATTTTTAACATACAATACTATGACTTTTTTCCGGAAATTTTTCGACATACAATACTATGACTTTTTTTCGTGAAATTTTTCGACATACAATACTATGACTTTTTTTTATGAAATTTTTAACATACAATACTATGACTTTTTTCCGGAAATTTTTCGACATACAATACTATGACTTTTTTTCATGACATTTTTCGACATACTATACCATCACTTTTTTCCATGAAATTTTTCGACATACAATACTATGACTTTTTTTCCATGAAATTTTTCGACATACAATACTGACTTTTTTTCATCAAATTTTTCGACATACTAAACAATCACTTTTTCGACATACTATACTATGACGTTTTTTTTATAAAATTTTTCGATATACAATACTATGACTTTTTTCATAAATTTTTCGACATACTAGAATATGACTTTTTTATGAAATTTTTGGACATACTATACTATGACTTTTTTATGAAATTTTTCGACATACTATACTATGACTTTTTTATGAAATTTTTTCGACATACAATACGATGACTTTTTTCAATGAAAATTTTCGACATACTATACTATGACTTTTTTTTCAAGAAATTTTTCGACATACAATACTATGACTTTTTTCAATGAATTTTTTTTACTTACTATACTATGACTTTTTCCGTGAAATTTTCCTACAATACTATGACTATTTTTTATGAAATTTTTCGACATACAATAATATGACTTTTTTTTATGAAATTTTTCGACATACAATACTATGACTTTTTTTCGTGAAATTTTTCGATATACTATACTGACTTCTTTTTCAAGAAATTTTTCGACATACAATACTATGACTTTTTTCCGTGAAATTTTTCGACATACTATACTATGACTTTTTTTTCAAGAAATTTTTCGACATACAATACTATGACTTTTTTCAAAGAAATTTTTCGACTTACTATACTATGACTTTTTTCCGTGAAATTTTCCTACAATACTATGACTTTTTTTTCATAAAATTTTTCTACATACAATACTATGACTTTTTTTTATGAAATTTTTCGACATACAATACTATGACTTTTTTCCGTGAAATTTTTCGACATACTATACTATGACTTTTTTTCATTCAATTTTTCGACATAAAATACTATGACTTTTTTTTATGAGATTTACTATAACTTTTTTCCGTGAAATTTTTCGACATACAATACTATGACTTTTTTCCGTGAAATTTTTCGACATACTATACTATGACTTTTTTTCATTCAATTTTTCGACATAAAATACTATGACTTTTTTTTATGAAATTCACTATAACTTTTTTCCGTGAAATTTTTCTACATACAATACTATGACTTTTTTTTATGAAATTTTTCGACATACAATACTATGACTTTTTTTCGTGAAATTTTTCGACATACTATACTGACTTTTTTTTGAAGAAATTTTTCGACTCACAATACTATGACTTTTTTTTCATAAAATTTTTCGACATACAATAGTATGACTTTTTTTCAATGACATTTTTCGACATACAATACTACGACTTTTTTTTCATAACATTTTTTTACATACTATACTATGACTTTTTTTTCATAAAATGTTTCGACATACAATACGATGACTTTTTTCAAGGAATTTGACGAGATACTATACTATGACTTTTTTCATGAAGTTTTTCGAGTAACTATACTATAACTTTTTTTTCATAAAATATTTCGACATACTAGACTGACTTTTTTCATGAAATTTTTCGACTTACTATACTATGACTTTTTTTTCATGAAATTTTTCGACACACTAGACTGACTTTTTTTCATAATTTTTTGACATACAATACTGAGTTTTTTTCATGAAATTTTTCGACTTACTATACTATGACTTTTTTTCATGAAATTTTTTGACATACAATACTATGACTTTTTTTTCATGAAATTTTTCGACGTACAAGACTGACTTTTTTTCATAATTTTTCGACATACAAAACTGAGTTTTTTTCATGAAATTTTTCGACTTACTATACTATGACTTATTTTCATGTTATTTTTCGACATACAATACTATGACTTTTTATGATTAATTAGAATAAAAAGTTACATGTAAAGAACATTAATAACCGTTTAGTTTCTTTCTCCTCATTTGCTGATGAAAACACCAAACTGATCATTCTGCTACACGCTAATGCTTTAGTATATTGTGTAACCATGGTAACATACCTGTCTCCTCCTCATCCAGGCATCCTGCTGTGACCAAATAAGGAAAGCTGTACTTCTCCTCTTCCTCCTCCTTGTTGCTGTCAGACAACATGGAGACGACGCCTCCCGGCTGCAACACACACACACACACACACACACACACACACACACACACCAGTGTTTAGTATCAGTCTATATATTTACATACAATATATTATACTAATAAATCACATAAAAGTCACAGTTAATTTTGTCTGACTGTCAAATCTAATGAAAATCCTTTGTTTTATTCTAACTTCGCGACAAAACTTTTGTTGATGTTGATTTTTGTATACTGTATTAATTATTATTATTGTAATATTGTCAAATATTAGACATTATGTTGTTCTTTTTGTAATCCCTAGAAATAAATTATTCCTCAGCTGGTTTTACACTATACCATTATACAGAAATATTCAAGATTCATTCATTTATATCATTTAGATGTATGAATTAGTTTTACACTTGACTATGGCTTTTTTATGACTTTTTTTGTCATGTTATACCAGGGGTTCTCAAAGTTTTGATGACATTAAACTGAGTTGTTAACTTTAGCTAATAGCACTCGCACTGATGACAGAACGTATTTCCCACAACACTCGTGAGGTGCCACTAGTGTCCATGCAACCAGTAGCTTTCTATTAAATATAATATATAATGAATGTATATATATAATGCATGTATTTAATGTCACATTCAGGGGCTGCACAGCATGTTTGTGAGGTTCACACTTTGAGATATGATGATGTACGTAGATCTGACTAAACGCTTGTGTATAGGAGTGTAACGATAACCATGACAGATGAGCAGGTAGCTGAGAACAGGTGAGCTTACCTAGAGGACTCCTTCAGTCTGGAACTGGTCTGAGGTCTGTTTCACCTCCACCATCACTTTACCATTACCTACAGAGACACAGCGCCGGGCCATCATCATTAGAAAACAATTCAACAGGTCTGAAATCAGTTCACAGCTACATCTGTACATGTACACGAGAACACCAACAGTAGTAGTAGTATTCATACCTAGTAGTATGAGTAGTACTGCAGTGAAGGCCTGGACCAGAGCTTTCTCTCTGACCATCTTCTGTAGTTTACAGCGTTTCTGTAGCAGAACATCTGGACCTGCAGAGACAACAAACATCTGTCTTCATTTGATGCTTTTATTTAATTCAATGTCATTTTTTAGAAGTCAGTTAACGTCATTCTTTTACTTAATAATTTCAATTACTTTTGTAATCTGATTACTTTTAAAGACAGTGATAGTTGTGAAAGGGGGAGAGAGAGGGAGAGCCTGGGGACGCCGGCTCTACCAGGTGAGCTACCAGGTGAGCTACCAGGTGAGCTACCAGGTGAGCTACCTGTGAGCTACCAGGTGAGCTACCAGGTGAGCTACCAGGTGAGCTACCTACCAGGTGAGCTACAAGGTGAGCTACCACTACCAGGTGAGCTACCACTACCAGGTGAGCTACCAGGTGAGCTACCAGGTGAGCTACCACTACCAGGTGAGCTACCAGGTGAGCTACCAGGTGAGCTACCACTACCAGGTGAGCTACCAGGTGAGCTACCTGTGAGCTACCAGGTGAGCTACCACTACGAGGTGAGCTACCAGGTGAGCTACCTGTGAGCTACCAGGTGAGCTACCAGGTGAGCTACCAGGTGAGCTACTAGGTGAGCTACCAGGTGAGCTACCAGGTGAGCTACCAGGTGAGCTACCAGGTGAGCTACCAGCTGAACTACCAGGTGAGGTACCAGGTGAGCTACCAGGTGAGCTACCAGGGCGCCACAACAACACTACTATTGGATTCTTTTTTCATTTAATTCAATTTAATTAAAGTATTATAATCTAGTTTTTATGTACTTAAAACCACAGTCTGAAATTAACTGTTTCCACTTCCTGCCACTGTGGCAGGTCAGTATTTATTTTATCTGACACTTTATAAATCTCTGCACTAAATGAAGGAATAACATTTTAGATCTGATGTCATCAAATGTTCAATATATTTTACATAAAAAACATAATAAACATGGTAAATTACAGAGTTATAATTACACCATGGCTTCTGGGGGAGGGGGGGGTAGTGTACACAGTACTGCACTTTGTTATTGTCATATATATATAGTGGTTATAGTGGTTATCTGCATAAAAACACACAATTCAAATGATTATTTAAATATTTGCTTTGATTAAAAGCGAGCTGTTTAGAGCTAGTGTTAGGAAGTTAAACAGGTCATAATTATCTCTAATATCTATTTTATATTGATGTGAAAACATCTCCTTCAAACTACTGCATTTATTATTTATTTATTCAAGTTTCTTGCCTAAAACTCAATTTTACGAGATTACATTTGAACACATCATGATAACGTTGTAATTTACCTTCTACTCAATAGTCATTTTACCGAGCAGAGCTTGAACGCCTCATAATAATAACTCAATGGGACCCCTGTTAACGTTCGTATCGCCGTTATTTAACCAATCAGGACTGTGCTGCTAACGGCTGCTAACAGCTAACGTCATTAACTGTGCAGGTGAAGCTGTCCTCACCTGTGCAGGTGAAGCTGTCCTCACCTGTGCAGGTGAAGCTGTCCTCACCTGTGCAGGTGAAGCTGTCCTCACCTGTGCAGGTGAAGCTGTCCCCTCACCTGTGCAGGTGAAGCTGTCCTCACCTGTGCAGGTGAAGCTGTCCTCACCTGTGCAGGTGAAGCTGTCCTCCACCACTGCTGCTGCTCTGGTCGTCTGTCCGTGATGAGGGAAGGAGAGCTGCAGCAGACAGCCAAACCTCAGCCTCCTCTGTCTGCCTCCACCTTCCTCCTCCTCACCTTCTTCTTCTTCGTTGGTGAGCTCCTTCAGCTAAGGACGACAGACACAGACAGGAAGTCACCTGCTCTAACACAAGCTCACCTGCATATAAAGGTGTGTGTGTGTGTGTGTGTGTGTGTGTGTTTTACGCACTGTGATGATGTTAGAGGTCCAGCCGTTGAATCCCAGGCAGTGATTGGCCAGTTCCAGGCAGCGGGCGTGGCTCAGAGGTCTGGTGCTGTCAGACAGGAAGTGAGGAGTCTGTTTGGAGCTCAGCCTCACCTGAACACACACACACACACACACACACACACACACACACACACACACACAGACACACACACACACACACACACACACACACACACACACACACACACACAGACTGGTGATGAGCTGGTTACCATAGCAACAGCATGTCCTGATATCATTTTTTTATAAATTAATACGAAAGGTTTCTTTTACAAAGACAAAAGGAAATGTTGCTCTTCTACCACATAAACAAACAAATACACTACAGTAGAAGAAGAACATGTGTTGAAAGCTCCTGATAAACTACAGTAGAAGAAGAACATGTGTTGAAAGCTCCTGATAATCTACAGTAGAAGAAGAATATGTGTTGAAAGCTCCTGATAAACTACAGTAGAAGAAGAACATGTGTTGAAGGCTCCTGATAAACTACAGTAGAAGAAGAACATGTGTTGAAAGCTCCTGATAAACTACAGTAGAAGAAGAACATGTGTTGAAAGCTCCTGATAAACTACAGTAGAAGAAGAACATGTGTTGAAGGCTCCTGATAAACTACAGTAGAAGAAGAACATGTGTTGAAAGCTCCTGATAAACTACAGTAGAAGAAGAACATGTGTTGAAGGCTCCTGATAAACTACAGTAGAAGAAGAACATGTGTTGAAAGCTCCTGATAAACTACAGTAGAAGAACATCTGTTGAAGGCTCCTGATAAACTACAGTAGAAGAAGAACATGTGTTGAAGGCTCCTGATAAACTACAGTAGAAGAAGAACATGTGTTGAAGGCTCCTGATAAACTACAGTAGAAGAAGAACATGTGTTGAAGGCTCCTGATAAACTACAGTAGAAGAAGAACATGTGTTGAAGGCTCCTGATAAACTACAGTAGAAGAAGAACATGTGTTGAAAGCTCCTGATAAACTACAGTAGAAGAACATGTGTTGAAAGCTCCTGATAAACTACAGTAGAAGAAGAACATGTGTTGAAAGCTCCTGATAAACTACAGTAGAAGAAGAACATGTGTTGAAAGCTCCTGATAAACTACAGTAGAAGAAGAACATGTGTTGAAAGCTCCTGATAAACTACAGTAGAAGAAGAACATGTGTTGAAAGTACCTTGAGTGGAGAGCTCTGGAACAGCGGCCGGCCGTCAGTCTGCCGTTGTGCCTTTGAGGCTTGAGCAGCAGAGTAGAACTTGATGAGAGCGTAGAACCCGGGCGGGTTGAGAGGAGCGTTAGGACAAACCTTCAGCAGGTAGAGAGGACCGAAGGACGAGAACACCTGGGACAACCCGTCCTGAAGGACACACAATGAAGGAAGTCCACTTACACATAGACCTGATCCCCAGGTGGACTCACATAGACCTGACCCCCAGGTGGACTCACACATAGACCTGACCCCCCAGGTGGACTCACATAGACCTGACCCCCAGGTGGACTCACATAGACCTGACCCCCAGGTGGACTCACATAGACCTGACCCCCAGGTGGACTCACACATAGACCTGACCCCCAGGTGGACTAACACATAGACCTGACCCCCAGGTGGACTCACACATAGACCTGACCCCCAGGTGGACTAACACATAGACCTGACCCCCAGGTGGACTCACATAGACCTGACCCCCAGGTGGACTCACATAGACCTGACCCCCAGGTGGACTAACACATAGACCTGACCCCCAGGTGGACTAACACATAGACCTGACCCCCAGGTGGACTCACATAGACCTGACCCCCAGGTGGACTCACATAGACCTGACCCCCAGGTGGACTCACATAGACCTGACCCCCAGGTGGACTCACACATAGACCTGACCCCCCAGGTGGACTCACATAGACCTGACCCCCAGGTGGACTCACATAGACCTGACCCCCAGGTGGACTCACATAGACCTGACCCCCAGGTGGACTCACATAGACCTGGCCCCCAGGTGGACTCACACAGACCTGACCCCCAGGTGGACTCACATAGACCTGACCCCCAGGTGGACTCACATAGACCTGACCCCCCAGGTGGACTCACACATAGACCTGACCCCCCAGGTGGACTCACACATAGACCTGACCCCCAGGTGGACTCACGTAGACCTGACCCCCAGGTAGACTCACATAGACCTGACCCCCCAGGTGGACTCACGTAGATTAGGTTCTCTGTGTGAGACGGCTGGATGTCCCATACAAACAGAGTCTTGTTGTTCTCGACAGGAACCTTGAACTCCAGAATGTCCACCTCCATCACACCTGCAGAGGACAGGTGAAGACAGAGGACAGGTGAAGACAGAGGACAGGTGAGGACAGAGGACAGGTGAGGACAGAGGACAGGTGAAGACAGAGGACAGGTGAAGACAGAGGACAGGTGAAGACTGAAGACAGAGGACAGGTGAAGACAGAGGACAGGTGAAGACAGAGGACAGGTGAAGAAAGAGGACAGGTGAAGAAAGAGGACAGGTGAAGACAGAGGACAGGTGAAGAAAGAGGACAGGTGAAGACAGAGGACAGGTGAAGACAGAGGACAGGTGAAGACAGAGGACAGGTGAAGACAGAGGACAGGTGAAGACAGAGGACAGGTGAAGACAGAGGACAGGTGAAGAAAGAGGACAGGTGAAGAAAGAGGACAGGTGAAGAAAGAAGACAGGTGAAGACAGAGGACAGGTGAAGACAGAGGACAGGTGAAGACAGAGGACAGGTGAAGACAGAGGACAGGTGAAGAAAGAGGACAGGTGAAGACAGAGGACAGGTGAAGAAAGAGGACAGGTGAAGACAGAGGACAGGTGAAGAAAGAGGACAGGTGAAGACAGAGGACAGGTGGAGGAGCAGAAGTCTAGTTTTCTCTCAGAACACTTGAATTACAATATGCTGAAAGGTTATTATGGAATTTTTGACAAATTATTCCAAAAAATTGTTGCATACTGCCACTTTAATGTGAGTGTAGAATGTGGTGTATGGGAACACTCACAGTATATTTGACCTAAATAGTTTACAGGTAACAGGTAATGTCATGTAATCAAATGGAGTTTGATGTTGTTTTCTGTAAAGAAACGTTGGACTTTAACCAGCCAGCTGATTTTAGCCTGCTTCAGACTGAATCAGTTATTTTAATGGCGTCTGTTCGGATTGTTTCTCTCCGGACTTCAGACAGAAACTGAAGTTTGTCATCGGTTTAAATTAAAGCTACGGAAGAGTCACCGTCTTCTGTCCGGTAACCGACGGTTTGAGTCTCCCGGTGTTTGTTTTAAACCCGGTTAAAGCAGATTTAACTCACCGTAACTTCTCCTTCTTCTCTCTCCACCAAACAAAACACACTTTACCGCGCTTCCGGTGAGGGGCGGGGCCTGCTACGGGAACCAATGAGGACGCAGAGGGGAAGTGACGACATGTCCATCAGGCCAATCACGATGGCCTGATGGACCCCAACAGAATCTTATTCACTTACTTTATTTTTTTTTTATTTAATAAAGTATTTAATAGTGTTTTTTATTTATCTATTTCAACAGATTGACTTTTAGACGAAGAGTTGTTATAATGTGTAAATGAGCTTTCAGCATCAAACTAACTGTAAAGTTGTATTTGTTATAATGTCAATAAACATTATTATTAGTTATTATTACTTTCAGCTGCATCACTTGATCAACTTATCCATTAACTGATTGGCTGTATTTATCTGTCAGTTAGTCTTATTGTTCACATGTTGTTGTTCTTTAAATCTTCCTCCTGAGGATCAATAGATCTGATTTTACATCATATTCTGTAGATCAATAATCATTACCTCATGAATGACATCATCACCAGGTACGGCATCCTAGCGTTGCATCATCAGAACAGTTTCCTTGACGACCAGAAAGTGAAAACGAGGCAACAGAAAGAGAAAACGAGGCTGACGTCATCTGCCAGTGAAGCTCTGGAGAAACAGGAAACAGATGAGATGCTGCCTTCAAAACAAAACACTACAATAACATAAGAATGGCTAGTTTTTAATGTTTTTTTTTTTATGTGTCTGCAAAGCATTTAAATCACACACAAACACTTGGTTTTATATCCGTTTAGTAAAACACGTGGATATCTACCGTTTTATTGGTAGAGAGAAGAAGTGTCAGATATTATTTTGTAGAGCTGTGAATGTGGCTTCCTGTCACGTGTGTAGTCTGGAAAATGAAAATAAAGGGACTTCCACATCAAACAATACAAATATTCCCACATCAACAGACATAAAATACACAATTAATACATATTTACTTATTATAATCTTTAAATGATTATATAATATTAATAATAAACTATAACATAATACAATTTCATGATCTGATGTCTGTTTTTTTCATTTTTAAAGGCTGATTCTGCTGTTTTTACTAAATATCTTTAAACGTTACTGATATAAGCTGATCATTTAATTAAATCAAAATACAATGAATGGATTTAATCAGAAATATTTAATAATAAATATTTAATTTAATTGAATGTATTAAATTATTTAATTTTTAATTTAATTTAATAATTTTATTTATGTATTTAATATAATTAAATATTTCAATTCTGAAGTATTTACTTACTATGTATATATATATATAAAATATGGGGAAAAAGTTGAAAAAGTTCTGATGAAGCACCCGTACCCATACAGGTGTGCTTGTGAAGATTGAAAAGTGAAAGACAGAAAAAGTCCCACTTCCTTTCCACTCTCAATTTTCTGTTTCCTGTCTGGAATAATAAAGTCTCAGATCAGCAGCATGGAGACACATTCAAACTCTTCAACATGTTCATCATGATCAACTTGACCGGCCTGCTCCTCGTCCTCTGCAGCTCCCTGACTCCTGTCCTCTGCTGTGATTGGCTCAGAAACTATGGTCACCTGAGCAACATCTCTCTGACTCTCGTCCAGCGCATGGTGAGTACTTGGTTCCTTGAAGAGATTCCAGGAGTCCTTAAATATCTGTGAGGTCCTTGAGGGTTCAAATAATTCTTTAGGAGGTTACAGACTATATAAGTTCACATATCAGTGCATGTAGTGTATATATTTACATTAATACAAAACAGACTATACATGTTTGCATGGGTTATATCTGTGTATATCAAAACATGTTCTGCATGTATATTTACATAAATGGACAAATACTAAAAATAGAACTCACCTCATAGTGAGAACAACATTTTATAAAGTTCATAAAGTTAAAGCTGGTCATCTTCTTCAAAAACACGTTTGTTATATTGGTTGAAATTCTCATCACATACCGACAGCAATCAATAAATGTATAACTGAAATGCTCTGACAAAAAAATAGAAAACAATCTGGTATCTGTGGCTGTCAGGACTCTAATAAATCGTCGGACGGGCTACCTGTCCACCTACCTGTCCACCTACCTGTCTACCTGTCTAGTAGTAGTAGTTTGGAAAAGTTTAGTAGTAGTAGGCAAAGTTTCACAATAAAAGTCAGAGTGACAAACAATAATAACTCTTTAACATACAGATAAGACTGTTAGTTATGTGGGAGAAAAACTGTGAACTGGCCCTTTAAAGCTACATCCTAAAAAAATTACATCTGATATATATATCAGCATGGTAAAAACAGACTACATATGTTTACATGTATTAAAAAATTAACTGCATACATTGACGTATGTGGATATTTATTGAAATAGTTCATAAATTTTACATTTATGGACATATTATAAAAAAGACTATTTGTTAACATATGTTGAAATACTAAAACTCGACTATATGTTTCTTTACATATATGGACAAGTATTAAAACACACCATATATGTTGTTTACGTATATTAAAATATGTTAAAAAAAATATATTAATGGTATATTAAAGAAGAGACTATAGATGTTTGCGTATGTGTAAAAATTCATCCAGGAAGCATTCATACGCACAGATTTGATCTTGTGTGTTCAGACAAATTAAGTATTAATGTAATATGTACGTTTTCTTATTTCAACAACGTACAATTTTTATGTGTGATCAGTTTTGTTCAGTAGATGTTTTTTTTTTAAATTAAGTGTCCAACACGTCTACTGCAGTAGAACCACTTCAATGGCTCCACTGGTTTGTAAAGTGTGTGTTGTGGTGAAATGAAGCGTCATCTGTTATTGTGTCTTTATGTTTCAGGGCGGTCAGCTGACTGAACAGGACAGTCCAGTTTACTTTCCATCAAGACTCTACAAAAAAATAAAGAATGATACGGTAATCAATCAATGTACACTGCTTTCAATGTTACACATCAGCTGACCCCTCGACTCCACTCAGCACTTAATTTAGTGTTTCCATTTAAACTGACACTTCAAATTCTTTCAGCTCTTAAGTTTATACTGCCACTTCAACTTCTTTCAGCTCTTTTTTTAAACTGACACTTCAGTTTCTTTCATCTCTTCCTTTAAACTGACACTTCAACCTTTTTCAGCTCTTTAGTTTAATCTGCCACTTCAGCTTCATTCAGCTCTTCATTACAATTGCCACTTCAGCTTCTTTCAGCTCTTCATTTAAACGGACACTTCAGCTTCTTTCATCTCTTTCATTTAAACTGCCACTTCAACTTCTTTCAGCTCTTCTCTTAAACTGACACTTCAACTTATTTTAAACTGCCACTTCAGCTTCTTTCAGCTCTTCATTTAAACTGCCACTTTAGCTTCTTTCAGCTCTTCATTTAAACTGCGACTTTAGCTTCTTTCAGCTCTTCATTTAAACTGCCACTTCAACTTCTTTCAGCCCTTCTCTTAAAAGCCACTTCAACTTCTTTCAGCTCTTTTTTTAAACTGACACTTCAGTTTCTTTCAGCTCTTCCTTTAAACTGACACTTCAACCTTTTTCAGCTCTTTAGTTTAATCTGCCACTTCAGCTTCATTCAGCTCTTCATTACAATTGCCACTTCAGCTTCTTTCAGCTCTTCATTTAAACGGACACTTCAGCTTCTTTCATCTCTTTCATTTAAACTGCCACTTCAACTTCTTTCAGCTCTTCTCTTAAACTGACACTTCATCTTCTTTCAGCTCTTCTTTTAAACTGACACTTCAGCTTCTTTCAGCTCTTCCTTTAAACTGACACTTTAACTTCTTTCAGCTCTTCATTACAACTGCCACTTCAACTTCTTTCAGCTCTTCATTTAACCACACACTTCAGTTTCTATCATTTTTTTCATTTAAACTGCCACTTCAACTTCTTTTATATCTTTCATTTAAACTGACACTTGTGTGGCAGTGACCACACTTATACTTTCGTCAGATAATTCATAACATTATTCTCATGTTTACGTCGACACTCTTTAAGACACATTTACACACAATCATATAAACAGTTATGTTGACGACATCTGTCGACCAATCAGAGAGCTAGAATTCACACCTGTCTGTCTCTCTCTCTCCAGGTGGCGTCACAGCTGGTTTTCATCAAAGACAGTCTGGTGCTGATCGATGGCCTCTATAACCATGACAACCGCTCCTCTGTTGCCTGGGATACCGAAAAGACTGATCGCTTCCTGATGACCATTGACAGGATGACAGAAGGACTCAACAGCTGTGTGAGTAGAGACACTTCAACTCCTTTTAGTGCTTACACTTCAACTTCCAGTTCCTTTGACTAATTACTTCCTTTTACTTCCTAATAATCCTTTACCACTTCAGCTATCATGTCAACTGATGTCACTTCAACTCCTTTCAACAGTTTTACCTCAACCAGTGCTTTAACTTAACTCAGCTCTCACACTTAAACTAAAGCCTTATCATCTTTCAGTATTTCTGTTTCAGCTGCCACTTCAACTTCTCTCAGTGCCTCCACTTCAGACACAACTTCATTTCCTTTTACATGTTCCACTTCAGATCCAACTTCATTTCCTTTTACATGTTCCACTTCAGATCCAACTTCATTTCCTTTTACATCCTCCACTTCAGACACAGCTTCATTTCCTTTTACATGTTCCACTTCCAGTTTTACCACCAAACACAGAGAAACAATGTGACCTTTTTTTGTCTTCAGGTGCCGACTAATATGCGAAACATCAAACTGAGAAAATACTACAAGAGACTGGAAAAGAGTACTCTGTCCCGCACTGTAAGTACAATTACTGTTGTAGTACTAACTGCAGCATTGTATGGTACTAGGTAGAGGTAGTAGTACTAACTGTATTACTTTGTTTACAGGGTGGTAGTCCTGCGTCCTGGGAGCTGATCAGGAAGGAGAGTAAACGGCACCTGGAGATGTTGGACGACCTGGTGGGCTTCATCAGAGCTTCAGCTGCTGACAGCAGGCGGAGCTCTACAGCGACTCAACAGTGACGCTGACACGTCAACATGCATTCTGTTTCTCTATGAGAGACTCTGTTAGTTTCTACTGTCATTCTATTTATTTATTTATCATGTTATTATTTATGAACAAAGCTATTTATTATATGTTTCTCTGTGAGAGACTCTGTTAGTTTCTACTGTCATTCTATTTATTTATTTATCATGTTATTATTTATGAACAAAGCTATTTATTGTATTTACAGACTAAGTCTGATTTTTTCACTTGAAAACATTTTAATAACTGACAATAAAGATATTTCATGCAGCTCATCTTCAGAGTAATTTGTAGTTTGTTGTTTGTAGTAAAATGTGTCAAAGGTTTGGTGAGCGTTCCTCTGTGTTGACCTCTTGGAGGCGTGTGGCTGATTGTTTATCAGCATAGTTAAAGCCTAAACACTAGAGTATTAGCATAGGTAACGCCCCCTAAACACTATATAAGAGTATTAGCATAGGTAACGAGTATTAGCATAGGTAACGCCCCCCTAAACATTATATAAGAGTATTAGCATAGGTAACGCCCCCTAAACACTAGAGTATAGCATAGGTAACGCCCCCTAAACATTATATAG
Organism: Sebastolobus alascanus; assembly: GCA_916701645.2. Lineage (NCBI taxonomy): Eukaryota > Metazoa > Chordata > Actinopteri > Perciformes > Sebastidae > Sebastolobus > Sebastolobus alascanus. The sequence goes on from CAKAOJ020000486.1 coordinate 36,350, forward strand.
ATATTAGCATAGGTAACGCCCCCTAAACACTAGAGTATTGGCATAGGTAACGCCCCCTAAACACTAAGAGTATTAGCATAGGTAACGCCCCCTAAACATTATATAAGAGTATTAGCATAGGTAACGCCCCCTAAACACTAAGAGTATTAGCTTAGGTAACGCCCCCTAAACACTATATAAGAGTATTAGCATCGGTAACGCCCCCTAAACACTAAGAGTATTAGCATAGGTAACGCCCCCTAAACACTATATAAGAGTAATTAGCATAGGTAACGCCCCTAAACACTATATAAGAGTATTAGCATAGGTAACGCCCCCTAACACTAAGAGTATTAGCATAGGTAACGCCCCCTAAACACTAAGAGTATTAGCTTAGGTAACGCCCCCTAAACACTATATAAGAGTATTAGCATAGGTTGCGCCCCCTAAACACTAGAGTATTAGCATAGTTAACGCCCCCTAAACACTACCTAAGAGTATTAGCATAGGTAACGCCCCCTAAACACTATATAAGAGTATTAGCATCGGTAACGCCCCCTAAACACTAAGAGTATTAGCATAGGTTGCGCCCCCTAAACACTATATAAGAGTATTAGCATAGGTAACGCCCCCTAAACACTAAGAGTATTAGCATAGGTAACGCCCCCTAAACACTAAGAGTATTAGCATAGGTAACGCCCCCTAAACACTATATAAGAGTATTAGCATCGGTAACGCCCCCTAAACACTAAGATTATTAGCATAGGTAACGCCCCCTAAACACTAAGAGTATTAGCATAGGTAACGCCCCCTAAACACTATATAAGAGTATTAGCATCGGTAACGCCCCCTAAACACTAAGAGTATTAGCATAGGTAACGCCCCCTAAACACTAAGAGTATTAGCATAGGTAACGCCCCCTAAACACTATATAAGATTATTAGCATAGGTAACGCCCCCTAAACACTAAGAGTATTAGCATAGGTAACGCCCCCTAAACACTATATAAGAGTATTAGCATCGGTAACGCCCCCTAAACACTAAGATTATTAGCATAGGTAACGCCCCCTAAACACTAAGAGTATTAGCATAGGTAACGCCCCCTAAACACTATATAAGAGTATTAGCATCGGTAACGCCCCCTAAACACTAAGATTATTAGCATAGGTAACGCCCCCTAAACACTAAGAGTATTAGCATAGGTAACGCCCCCTAAACACTATATAAGATTATTAGCATAGGTAACGCCCCCTAAACACTAAGAGTATTAGCATAGGTAACGCCCCCTAAACACTAAGAGTATTAGCATAGGTAACGCCCCCTAAACACTAAAGTATTAGCATAGGTAACGCCCCCTAAACACTATATAAGAGTATTAGCATAGGTAACGCCCCCTAAACACTAGGGGAACACAGGGAAGTGACGACATGTCCGTCAGGCCAATCACGATGCCCCAACTGAAACTCATTCACTTACTTTATTTTTTTTTTTTTTTAATAAAGTATTTAATAGTGTTTTTTATTTATCTATTTCAACAGATTGACTTTTAGATGAAAAGTTGTTATGATGTGTAAATGAGCTTTTAGCATCAAACGAACTGTAAAGTTGTATTTGTTATAATGTCAATAAACATTATTATTACTTATTATTACTTTCAGCTGCATCACTTGATCAACTTATCCATTAATTGATTGGCTGTATTTATCTGTCAGTTAGTTTTATTGTTCACATGTTGTTGTTCTTTAAATCTTCCTCCTGAGGATCAATAGATCTGATTTTACATCACATTCTGTAGATCAATAATCATTACCTCATGAATGACATCATCACCAGGTACGGCATCCTAGCGTTGCATCATCAGAACAGTTTCCTTGACGACCAGAAAGTGAAAACGAGGCTGACGTCATCTGCCAGTCAAGCTCCGGAGAAACAGGAAACAGATGAGATGCTGCCTTCAAAACAAAACACAACAATAACATAAGAATGGCTAGTTTTTAATATTTTTTTTTTTATGTGTCTGCAAAGCATTTAAATCACACACAAACACTTGGTTTTATATCCGTTTAGTAAAACACGTGGATATCTACCGTTTTATTGGTAGAGAGAAGAAGTGTCAGATATTATTTTGTAGAGCTGTGAATGTGGCTTCCTGTCACGTGTGTAGTCTGGAAAATGAAAATAAAGGGACTTCCACATCAAACAATACAAATATTCCCACATCAACAGACATAAAATACACAATTAATACATATTTACTTATTATAATCTTTAAATGATTATATAATATTAATAATAAACTATAACATAATACAATTTCATGATCTGATGTCTGTTTTTTTCATTTTTAAAGGCTGATTCTGCTGTTTTTACTAAATATCTTTAAACGTTACTGATATAAGCTGATCATTTAATTAAATCAAAATACAATGAATGGATTTAATCAGAAATATTTAATAATAAATATTTAATTTAATTGAATATATTAAATTATTTAATTTTTAATTTAATTTAATAATTTTATTTATGTATTTAATATAATTAAATATTTCAATTCTGAAGTATTTACTTACTATGTATATATATATATAAAATATGGGGAAAAAGTTGAAAAAGTCCTGATGAAGCACCCGTACCCATACAGGTGTGCTTGTGAAGAGTGAAAAGTGAAAGAGAGGAAAAAGCCCCACTTCCTTTCTACTCTCAATTTTCTGTTTCCTGTCTGGAATACTAAAGTCTCAGATCAGCAGCATGGAGACACATTCACACTCTTCAACATGTTCATCATGATCAACTTGACCGGCCTGCTCCTCGTCCTCTGCAGCTCCCTGACTCCTGTCCTCTGCTGTGATTGGCTCAGAAACTATGGTCACCTGAGCAACATCTCTCTGACTCTCGTCCAGCGCATGGTGAGTACTTGGTTCCTTGAAGAGATTCCAGGAGTCCTTAAATATCTGTGAGGTCCTTGAGGGTTCAAATAATTCTTTAGGAGGTTACAGACTATATAAGTTCACATATCAGTGCATGTAGTGTATATATTTACATTAATACAAAACAGACTATACATGTTTGCATGGGTTATATCTGTGTATATCAAAACATGTTCTGCATGTATATTTACATAAATGGACAAATACTAAAAATAGAACTCACCTCATAGTGAGAACAACATTTTATAAAGTTCATAAAGTTAAAGCTGGTCATCTTCTTCAAAAACACGTTTGTTATATTGGTTGAAATTCTCATCACATACCGACAGCAATCAATAAATCAATAACTGAAATGCTCTGACAAAAAAATAGAAAACAATCTGGTATCTGTGGCTGTCAGGACTCTAATAAATCGTCGGACGGGCTACCTGTCCACCTACCTGTCTACCTGTCTAGTAGTAGTAGTTTGGAAAAGTTTAGTAGTAGTAGGCAAAGTTTCACAATAAAAGTCAGAGTGACAAACAATAATAACTCTTTAACATACAGATAAGACTGTTAGTTATGTGGGAGAAAAACTGTGAACTGGCCCTTTAAAGCTACATCCTAAAAAATTACATCTGATATATATATCAGCATGTTAAAAACAGACTACATATGTTTACATGTATTAAAAAATTAACTGCATACATTGACGTATGTGGATATTTATTGAAATAGTTCATAAATTTACATTTATGGACATATTATAAAAAAGACTATTTGTTAACATATGTTGAAATACTAAAACTTGACTATATGTTTCTTTACATATATGGACAAGTATTAAAACACACCATATATGTTGTTTACGTATATTAAAATATGTTAAAAAAAATATATTAATGGTATATTAAAGAAGAGACTATAGATGTTTGCGTATGTGTAAAAATTCATCCAGGAAGCATTCATACGCACAGATTTGATCTTGTGTGTTCAGACAAATTAAGTATTAATGTAATATGTACGTTTTCTTATTTCAACAACGAACAATTTTTATGTGTGATCAGTTTTGTTCAGTAGATTTTTTTTTTTTTAAATTAAGTGTCCAACACGTCTACTGCAGTAGAACCACTTCAATGGCTCCACTGGTTTGTAAAGTGTGTGTTGTGGTGAAATGAAGCGTCATCTGTTATTGTGTCTTTATGTTTCAGGGCGGTCAGCTGACTGAACAGGACAGTCCAGTTTACTTTCCATCAAGACTCTACAAAAGCATAAAGAATGATACGGTAATCAATCAATGTACACTGCTTTCAATGTTACACATCAGCTGACCCCTCGACTCCACTCAGCACTTAATTTAGTGTTTCCATTTAAACTGACACTTCAGCTTCTTTCAGCTCTTTAGTTTAAACTGCCACTTCAACTTCTTTCAGCTCTTCTCTTAAACTGACACTTCAGCTTCTTTCATCTATTTCATTTAAACTGCCACTTCAACTTCTTTCCGCTATTCTCTTAAACTGACACTTCAACTTATTTTAAACTGCCACTTCAGCTTCTTTCAGCTCTTCATTTAAACTGCCACTTTAGCTTCTTTCAGCTCTTCATTTAAACTGCGACTTTAGCTTCTTTCAGCTCTTCATTTAAACTGCCACTTCAACTTCTTTCAGCCCTTCTCTTAAAAGCCACTTCAACTTCTTTCAGCTCTTTTTTTAAACTGACACTTCAGTTTCTTTCAGCTCTTCCTTTAAACTGACACTTCAACCTTTTTCAGCTCTTTAGTTTAATCTGCCACTTCAGCTTCATTCAGCTCTTCATTACAATTGCCACTTCAGCTTCTTTCAGCTCTTCATTTAAACGGACACTTCAGCTTCTTTCATCTCTTTCATTTAAACTGCCACTTCAACTTCTTTCAGCTCTTCTCTTAAACTGACACTTCAACTTCTTTCAGCTCTTCTTTTAAACTGACACTTCAGCTTCTTTCAGCTCTTCCTTTAAACTGACACTTTAACTTCTTTCAGCTCTTCATTACAACTGCCACTTCAACTTCTTTCAGCTCTTCATTTAACCACACACTTCAGTTTCTATCATTTTTTTCATTTAAACTGCCACTTCAACTTCTTTTATATCTTTCATTTAAACTGACACTTGTGTGGCAGTGACCACACTTATACTTCCGTCAGATAATTCATAACATTATTCTCATGTTTACGTCGACACTCTTTAAGACACATTTACACACAAACATATAAACAGTTATGTTGACGACATCTGTCGACCAATCAGAGAGCTAGAATTCACACCTGTCTGTCTCTCTCTCTCCAGGTGGCGTCACAGCTGGTTTTCATCAAAGACAGTCTGGTGCTGATCGATGGCCTCTATAACCATGACAACCGCTCCTCTGTTGCCTGGGATACCGAAAAGACTGATCGCTTCCTGATGACCATTGACAGGATGACAGAAGGACTCAACAGCTGTGTGAGTAGAGACACTTCAACTCCTTTTAGTGCTTACACTTCAACTTCCAGTTCCTTTGACTAATTACTTCCTTTTACTTCCTAATAATCCTTTACCACTTCAACTATCATGTCAACTGATGTCACTTCAACTCCTTTCAACAGTTTTACCTCAACCAGTGCTTTAACTTAACTCAGCTCTCACACTTAAACTAAAGCCTTATCATCTTTCAGTATTTCTGTTTCAGCTGCCACTTCAACTTCTCTCAGTGCCTCCACTTCAGACACAACTTCATTTCCTTTTACATGTTCCACTTCAGATCCAACTTCATTTCCTTTTACATGTTCCACTTCAGATCCAACTTCATTTCCTTTTACATCCTCCACTTCAGACACAGCTTCATTTCCTTTTACATGTTCCACTTCCAGTTTTACCACCAAACACAGAGAAACAATGTGACCTTTTTTTGTCTTCAGGTGCCGACTAATATGCGAAACATCAAACTGAGAAGATACTACAAGAGACTGGAAAAGAGTACTCTGTCCCGCACTGTAAGTACAATTACTGTTGTAGTACTAACTGCAGCATTGTATGGTACTAGGTAGAGGTAGTAGTACTAACTGTATTACTTTGTTTACAGGGTGGTAGTCCTGCGTCCTGGGAGCTGATCAGGAAGGAGAGTAAACGGCACCTGGAGATGTTGGACGACCTGGTGGGCTTCATCAGAGCTTCAGCTGCTGCCAGCAGGCGGAGCTCTACAGCGACTCAACAGTGACGCTGACACGTCAACATGCATTCTGTTTCTCTGTGAGAGACTCTGTTAGTTTCTACTGTCATTCTATTTATTTATTTATCATGTTATTATTTATGAACAAAGCTATTTATTATATGTTTCTCTGTGAGAGACTCTGTTAGTTTCTACTGTCATTCTATTTATTTATTTATCATGTTATTATTTATGAACAAAGCTATTTATTGTATTTACAGACTAAGTCTGATTTTTTTACTTGAAAACATTTTAATAACTGACAATAAAGATATTTCATGCAGCTCATCTTCAGAGTATTTTGTAGTTTGTTGTTTGTAGTAAAATGTGCCAAAGGTTTGGTGAGCGTTCCTCTGTGTTGACCTCATGGAGGCATGTGGCTGATTGTTTATCAGCATAGTTAAAGCCTAAACACTAGAGTATTAGCATAGGTAACGCCCCCTAAACACTATATAAGAGTATTAGCATAGGTAACGCCCCCTAAACATTATATAAGAGTATTAGCATAGGTAACGCCCCCTAAACATTATATAAGAGTATTAGCATAGGTAACGCCCCCTAAACACTATATAAGAGTATTAGCATAGGTAACGCCCCCTAAACACTATATAAGAGTATTAGCATAGGTAACGCCCTCTAAACACTATATAAGAGTATTAGCATAGGTAACGCCCCCTAAACACTAGAGTATTAGCATAGGTAACGCCCCCTAAACACTAAGATTATTAGCTTAGGTAACGCCCCCTAAACACTATATAAGAGTATTAGCATCGGTAACGCCCCCTAAACACTAAGAGTATTAGCATAGGTAACGCCCCCTAAACACTATATAAGAGTATTAGCATAGGTAACGCCCCCTAAACACTAAGAGTATTAGCATAGGTAACGCCCCCTAAACACTATATAAGAGTATTAGCATCGGTAACGCCCCCTAAACACTAAGAGTATTAGCATCGGTAACGCCCCCTAAACATAAGAGTATTAGCATAGGTAACGCCCCCTAAACACTATATAAGAGTATTAGCATAGGTAACGCCCCCTAAACACTAGAGTATTAGCATAGGTAACGCCCCCTAAACACTATATAAGAGTATTAGCATAGGTAACGCCCCCTAAACACTATATAAGAGTATTAGCATAGGTAACGCCCCCTAAACACTAGGGGAACACAGGGAAGTGACGACATGTCCGTCAGGCCAATCACGATGCCCCAACTGAAACTCATTCACTTACTTTATTTTTTTTTTTTTTTAATAAAGTATTTAATAGTGTTTTTTATTTATCTATTTCAACAGATTGACTTTTATATGTAAAGTTGTTATGATGTGTAAATGAGCTTTTAGCATCAAACGAACTGTAAAGTTGTATTTGTTATAATGTCAATAAACATTATTATTACTTATTATTACTTTCAGCTGCATCACTTGATCAACTTATCCATTAATTGATTGGCTGTATTTATCTGTCAGTTAGTTTTATTGTTCACATGTTGTTGTTCTTTAAATCTTCCTCCTGAGGATCAATAGATCTGATTTTACATCACATTCTGTAGATCAATAATCATTACCTCATGAATGACATCATCACCAGGTACGGCATCCTAGCGTTGCATCATCAGAACAGTTTCCTTGACGACCAGAAAGTGAAAACGAGGCTGACGTCATCTGCCAGTCAAGCTCCGGAGAAACAGGAAACAGATGAGATGCTGCCTTCAAAACAAAACACAACAATAACATAAGAATGGCTAGTTTTTAATATTTTTTTTTTTATGTGTCTGCAAAGCATTTAAATCACACACAAACACTTGGTTTTATATCCGTTTAGTAAAACACGTGGATATCTACCGTTTTATTGGTAGAGAGAAGAAGTGTCAGATATTATTTTGTAGAGCTGTGAATGTGGCTTCCTGTCACGTGTGTAGTCTGGAAAATGAAAATAAAGGGACTTCCACATCAAACAATACAAATATTCCCACATCAACAGACATAAAATACACAATTAATACACATTTACTTATTATAATCTTTAAATGATTATATAATATTAATAATAAACTATAACATAATACAATTTCATGATCTGATGTCTGTTTTTTTCATTTTTAAAGGCTGATTCTGCTGTTTTTACTAAATATCTTTAAACTTTACTGATATAAGCTGATCATTTAATTAAATCAAAATACAATGAATGGATTTAATCAGAAATATTTAATAATAAATATTTAATTTAATTGAATATATTAGATTATTTAATTTTTAATTTAATTTAATAATTTAATTGATGTATACAATATAATTAAATATTTCAATTCTGAAGTATTTACTTACTATGTATATATATATATAAAATATGGGGAAAAAGTTGAAAAGTCCTGATGAAGCACCCGTACCCATACAGGTGTGTGTGTGAAGAGTGAAAAGTGAAAGAGAGGAAAAAGCCCCACTTCCTTTCTACTCTCAATTTTCTGTTTCCTGTCTGGAATACTAAAGTCTCAGATCAGCAGCATGGAGACACATTCACACTCTTCAACATGTTCATCATGATCAACTTGACCGGCCTGCTCCTCGTCCTCTGCAGCTCCCTGACTCCTGTCCTCTGCTGTGATTGGCTCAGAAACTATGGTCACCTGAGCAACATCTCTCTGACTCTCGTCCAGCGCATGGTGAGTACTTGGTTCCTTGAAGAGATTCCAGGAGTCCTTAAATATCTGTGAGGTCCTTGAGGGTTCAAATAATTCTTTAGGAGGTTACAGACTATATAAGTTCACATATCAGTGCATGTAGTGTATATATTTACATTAATACAAAACAGACTATACATGTTTGCATGGGTTATATCTGCATATATCAAAACATGTTCTGCATGTATATTTACATAAATGGACAAATACTAAAAATAGAACTCACCTCATAGTGAGAACAACATTTTATAAAGTTCATAAAGTTAAAGCTGGTCATCTTCTTCAAAAACACGTTTGTTATATTGGTTGAAATTCTCATCACATACCGACAGCAATCAATAAATGTATAACTGAAATGCTCTGACAAAAAAATAGAAAACAATCTGGTATCTGTGGCTGTCAGGACTCTAATAAATCGTCGGACGGGCTACCTGTCCACCTACCTGTCCACCTACCTGTCCACCTACCCGTCTACCTGTCTAGTAGTAGTAGTTTGGAAAAGTTTAGTAGTAGTAGGCAAAGTTTCACAATAAAAGTCAGAGTGACAAACAATAATAACTCTTTAACATACAGATAAGACTGTTAGTTATGTGGGAGAAAAACTGTGAACTGGCCCTTTAAAGCTACATCCTAAAAAATTACATCTGATATATATATCAGCATGGTAAAAACAGACTACATATGTTTACATGTATTAAAAAATTAACTGCATACATTGACGTATGTGGATATTTATTGAAATAGTTCATAAATTTTACATTTATGGACATATTATAAAAAAGACTATTTGTTAACATATGTTGAAATACTAAAACTCGACTATATGTTTCTTTACATATATGGACAAGTATTAAAACACACCATATATGTTGTTTACGTATATTAAAATATGTTAAAAAAAATATATTAATGGTATATTAAAGAAGAGACTATAGATGTTTGCGTATGTGTAAAAATTCATCCAGGAAGCATTCATACGCACAGATTTGATCTTGTGTGTTCAGACAAATTAAGTATTAATGTAATATGTACGTTTTCTTATTTCAACAACGTACAATTTTTATGTGTGATCAGTTTTGTTCAGTAGATGTTTTTTTTTTAAATTAAGTGTCCAACACGTCTACTGCAGTAGAACCACTTCAATGGCTCCACTGGTTTGTAAAGTGTGTGTTGTGGTGAAATGAAGCGTCATCTGTTATTGTGTCTTTATGTTTCAGGGCGGTCAGCTGACTGAACAGGACAGTCCAGTTTACTTTCCATCAAGACTCTACAAAAAAATAAAGAATGATACGGTAATCAATCAATGTACACTGCTTTCAATGTTACACATCAGCTGACCCCTCGACTCCACTCAGCACTTAATTTAGTGTTTCCATTTAAACTGACACTTCAACTTCTTTCAGCTCTTAAGTTTATACTGCCACTTCAACTTCTTTCAGCTCTTTTTTTAAACTGACACTTCAGTTTCTTTCATCTCTTCCTTTAAACTGACACTTCAACCTTTTTCAGCTCTTTAGTTTAATCTGCCACTTCAGCTTCATTCAGCTCTTAATTACAATTGCCACTTCAGCTTCTTTCAGCTCTTCATTTAAACGGACACTTCAGCTTCTTTCATCTCTTTCATTTAAACTGCAACTTCAACTTCTTTCAGCTCTTCTCTTAAACTGACACTTCAACTTATTTTAAACTGCCACTTCAGCTTCTTTCAGCTCTTCATTTAAACTGCCACTTTAGCTTCTTTCAGCTCTTCATTTAAACTGCGACTTTAGCTTCTTTCAGCTCTTCATTTAAACTGCCACTTCAACTTCTTTCAGCCCTTCTCTTAAAAGCCACTTCAACTTCTTTCAGCTCTTTTTTTAAACTGACACTTCAGTTTCTTTCAGCTCTTCCTTTAAACTGACACTTCAACCTTTTTCAGCTCTTTAGTTTAATCTGCCACTTCAGCTTCATTCAGCTCTTCATTACAATTGCCACTTCAGCTTCTTTCAGCTCTTCATTTAAACGGACACTTCAGCTTCTTTCATCTCTTTCATTTAAACTGCCACTTCAACTTCTTTCAGCTCTTCTCTTAAACTGACACTTCATCTTCTTTCAGCTCTTCTTTTAAACTGACACTTCAGCTTCTTTCAGCTCTTCCTTTAAACTGACACTTTAACTTCTTTCAGCTCTTCATTACAACTGCCACTTCAACTTCTTTCAGCTCTTCATTTAACCACACACTTCAGTTTCTATCATTTTTTTCATTTAAACTGCCACTTCAACTTCTTTTATATCTTTCATTTAAACTGACACTTGTGTGGCAGTGACCACACTTATACTTCCGTCAGATAATTCATAACATTATTCTCATGTTTACGTCGACACTCTTTAAGACACATTTACACACAAACATATAAACAGTTATGTTGACGACATCTGTCGACCAATCAGAGAGCTAGAATTCACACCTGTCTGTCTCTCTCTCTCCAGGTGGCGTCACAGCTGGTTTTCATCAAAGACAGTCTGGTGCTGATCGATGGCCTCTATAACCATGACAACCGCTCCTCTGTTGCCTGGGATACCGAAAAGACTGATCGCTTCCTGATGACCATTGACAGGATGACAGAAGGACTCAACAGCTGTGTGAGTAGAGACACTTCAACTCCTTTTAGTGCTTACACTTCAACTTCCAGTTCCTTTGACTAATTACTTCCTTTTACTTCCTAATAATCCTTTACCACTTCAACTATCATGTCAACTGATGTCACTTCAACTCCTTTCAACAGTTTTACCTCAACCAGTGCTTTAACTTAACTCAGCTCTCACACTTAAACTAAAGCCTTATCATCTTTCAGTATTTCTGTTTCAGCTGCCACTTCAACTTCTCTCAGTGCCTCCACTTCAGACACAACTTCATTTCCTTTTACATGTTCCACTTCAGATCCAACTTCATTTCCTTTTACATGTTCCACTTCAGATCCAACTTCATTTCCTTTTACATCCTCCACTTCAGACACAGCTTCATTTCCTTTTACATGTTCCACTTCCAGTTTTACCACCAAACACAGAGAAACAATGTGACCTTTTTTTGTCTTCAGGTGCCGACTAATATGCGAAACATCAAACTGAGAAGATACTACAAGAGACTGGAAAAGAGTACTCTGTCCCGCACTGTAAGTACAATTACTGTTGTAGTACTAACTGCAGCATTGTATGGTACTAGGTAGAGGTAGTAGTACTAACTGTATTACTTTGTTTACAGGGTGGTAGTCCTGCGTCCTGGGAGCTGATCAGGAAGGAGAGTAAACGGCACCTGGAGATGTTGGACGACCTGGTGGGCTTCATCAGAGCTTCAGCTGCTGCCAGCAGGCGGAGCTCTACAGCGACTCAACAGTGACGCTGACACGTCAACATGCATTCTGTTTCTCTGTGAGAGACTCTGTTAGTTTCTACTGTCATTCTATTTATTTATTTATCATGTTATTATTTATGAACAAAGCTATTTATTATATGTTTCTCTGTGAGAGACTCTGTTAGTTTCTACTGTCATTCTATTTATTTATTTATCATGTTATTATTTATGAACAAAGCTATTTATTGTATTTACAGACTAAGTCTGATTTTTTTACTTGAAAACATTTTAATAACTGACAATAAAGATATTTCATGCAGCTCATCTTGAGAGTATTTTGTAGTTTGTTGTTTGTAGTAAAATGTGCCAAAGGTTTGGTGAGCGTTCCTCTGTGTTGACCTCATGGAGGCATGTGGCTGATTGTTTATCAGCATAGTTAAAGCCTAAACACTAGAGTATTAGCATAGGTAACGCCCCCTAAACACTAGAGTATTAGCATAGGTAACGCCCCCTAAACATTATATAAGAGTATTAGCATAAGTAACTCCCCTAAACACTATATAAGAGTATTAGCATAGGTAACGCCCCCTAAACACTAGAGTATTAGCATAGGTAACGCCCCTAAACACTAGAGTATTAGCATAAGTAACTCCCCTTAACACTATATAAGAGTATTAGCATAGGTAACGCCCCCTAAACACTAGAGTATTAGCATAGGTAACGCCCCCTAAACACTATATAAGAGTATTAGCATAGGTAACGCCCCCTAAACACTATATAAGAGTATTAGCATAGGTAACGCCCCCTAAACACTAAGAGTATTAGCATAGGTAACGCCCCCTAAACACTATATGAGAGTATTAGCATAGGTAACGCCCCCTAAACACTATATAAGAGTATTAGCATAGGTAACGCCCCCTAAACACTATATAAGAGTATTAGCATAGGTAACGCCCCCTAAACACTATATAAGAGTATTAGCATAGGTAACGCCCCCTAAACACTATATAAGAGTATTAACATAGGTAACGCCCCCTAAACACTAGAGTATTAGCATAGGTAACGCCCCCTAAACACTAGAGTATTAGCATAGGTAACGCCCCCTAAACATTAAGAGTATTAGCATATTAGACAGGTAGGTAGATAGACAGGTAGGTAGACAGGTAGGTAGACAGGTAGGTAGATAGACAGGTAGGTAGACAGGTAACTAGACAGGTAGGTAGATAGACAGGTAGGTAGACAGGTAGGTAGATAGACAGGCAGGTAGACTGGTAGGTAGATAGACAGGTAGGTAGATAGACAGGTAGATAGACAGGTAGGTAGACAGGTAGGTAGGTTTTTTTTGTCAGAGCATTTCAGTTATTTATTTATTTTATTTTATTTTTTCATCAATATTGATTCAATATTGATTTATTGATTTATTGATTTATTGATTGCTGTCGGGATGTGATGACATGTTTTTGGAGAAGATGACGAGCTTTAACTTTAATGTTTCTCTCTGATCTTTAATCTTTAATCTGAAGTTTGGAGTTTCTGATGCAGCTGAACATGTTTCATCATGTATTCTGTGGTTAAATGTAATGTAGTGATTTAATAAAACACTAAACCAAGAAACAAAGAAAAAGGAAAATGTAATTCAGAGCTTCATTCATTTATTGATCATTTGATGTTACATTAATAATTAACATGTTTAATGAGCATTACTGACAGTAATAACTCTGTATTAGAGAGACACATCTAGGACTCTAGTGACTATGAATTGATTGATTATAAATAAGAAGATATCAGATTATTATTGAACAGTTTGAACCATCAGTCTGTAGTTTGTGTGTTTGGCCTACAGGGGGCAGCAGTGCAAAGTAACGTCCTGCATTCACCATCTTATTAAGTAAAAGTACAACAGTAGTACCAGTAAAATACACCTTAAGTTTGTTCAGGTTTGTTCTGCCAGTCAGTCAGAAGACAGATCTTTAAATAAAAATAAAAACTCTGAATTTAATATTTACAGCTATAAAATCAGTTTGTTAAACTTAAAAGGAAGAAAAACTTTAGAAATAGAAATATTTTTAGAAATAACTGAATAATAAATCTCTCCTTAAAATAAACTTTATACTTTACAGATATATTTGACCTTATTGTTGGATTAAATTAATGAGCTTTCAACAGAAATAAACATCTGAACACGTTTCTTTTTACATTTCAGGTTTTTCACTTTTCAAATTGTATTTTGTTCCATTTTGTCCTTTTAATGGTAATTCATTTAATAACCATTTAAAAATCAGCTCTTATTGGGAAAGATTTTGAAAATTTTATAGATGAATGAATCATAAAAATAATCAGTAGATTAATCAATAATAAAAATAAGTCTTGGTTGCGGGCCTAATTCATATGTTAACTTGTACAATAAATTAATATACCGTTAGCTGTGATTGGCTCTGCAACAAACGATTATTTGTATTATCGAATAAGAATTTTGTTTTGTCTACAAAATGTCAGAAAAAATAAGAAATGGCATTCACAGGCATTTACTATTTAATCACCAAAAACAAAAATAATTTGCCTATATTTATATTTGAAGCTGAAACCAATGATTTTTTTTTGGCATTTTTGCTTAAATGATTAATGAATTTATAGAATTTGTTGTTGATTCAGTTTCTGTTGGTCGACTCATCGTTTCAGCTCTAATGAGATTTAAAGGAAGTTTAACCATCAAATCAGTGACATTGTGCTGGGTGGAGAACACTATCATTAATTAACTCCTTCATTCTGTACGTATAATTTTTTGTATCTTAATTTGTTGACTATGTATTTCTGAATATACGTCCATTAGCTCTAATGTAACAGGAGATTATATGTTTCTATGGTAGAATACTGTTTATATGTGTAGTTACTGAGTGTTTCCTCTGGGGGGCAACACAGAGGAGGGTTAGTCTCCATGGCAACAGTAGAAATGAAAAAACGAAAACTTGTGGGGCCACAGAAAGGGGGCGGTGCTTCGGTCTAGCCACATGATTGGACGTAGTTTTCAGGGAAGAAGCCCCTGTTGCCATTGAGAAACCCCTCACACCAGCCGTCGTCATGGCGATGTGTGAGGTGGATGATGTCGCCCTTTGTGAGTGACAGGTCGTCGGGTTTGGAGGCCTCGTAGCTGTACAGCGCCTCCACTGGACACACAGCACAACTATAGTTATAGATCTGTATATACATTCATATACGCTTATATAACTTCAATATCTGACAACTTTATATACGTTTATATAACTGCAATATCTGACAACTTCATATACGTTTATATAACTGCAATATCTGACAGCTTCATATACGTTTATATAACTGCAAAATCTTACAACTTTATATACGTTTATATAACTGTAATATCTGAAACATTCATATACGTTTATATAACTGCAATATCTGACAACTTAATATACGTTTATATAACTGCAATATCTGAAACATTCATATACGTTTATATAACTGCAATATCTGACAACTTAATATACGTTTATATAACTGCAATATCTGACAACTTAGTATACGTTTATATAACTGCAATATCTGACAGCTTAATATACGTTTATATAACTGCAATATCTGACAACTTAATATACGTTTATATAACTGCAATATCTGACAGCTTCATATACGTTTATATAACTGCAATATCTGACACCTTCATACACGTTTATATAACTTCAATATCTGACAACTTTATATACGTTTATATAACTGCAATATCTGAAACATTCATATACGTTTATATAACTGCAATATCTGACACCTTCATATACGTTTATATAACTGCAATATCTGACACCTTCATATACGTTTATATAACTTCAATATGACAACTTTATATACGTTTATATAACTGCAATATCTGACACCCTTATATATGTTTATATAACTGCAATATCTAACACCCTTATATACGTTTATATACCTGCAAAATCTAACCCTTTATATACATTTATATAACTTCAATATCTGACACCTTCATATACGTTTATATAACTGCAATATCTGAAACCCTTATATACGTTTATATAACTGCAATATCTGACACCCTTATATATGTTTATATAACTGCAATATCTGACAACTTTATATCCGTTTATATAACTGCAATATCTGAAACATTCATATACGTTTATATAACTGCAATATCTGACAGCTTCATATACGTTTATATAACTGCAAAATCTTACAACTTTATAGACGTTTATATAACTGCAATATCTGACACCTTCATATACGTTTACATAACTGCAATATCTGAAACATTCATATACGTTTCTATAATATCTTACAACTTTATATACGTTTATATAACTGCAATATCTGACACCTTCATATACGTTTATATAACTGCAATATCTGACGTCTTCATATACGTTTATATAACTTCAATATCTGACAACTTTATATACGTTTATATAACTGCAATATCTGAAACATTCATATACGTTTATATAACTGCAATATCTGACAACTTAATATACGTTTATATAACTGCAATATCTGACAACTTGATATACGTTTATATAACTGCAATATCTGACACCTTCATATACGTTTATATAACTGCAATATCTGAAACATTCACATACGTTTATATAACTGCAATATCTGACACCTTCATATACGTTTATATAACTGCAATATCTGACACCTTCATATACATTTATATAACTTCAATATCTGACAACTTTATATACGTTTATATAACTGCAATATCTGAAACATTCATATACGTTTATATAACTGCAATATCTGACAACTTAATATACATTTATATAACTGCAATATCTGAAACCTTCATATACGTTTATATAACTGCAATATCTGACACCTTCATATACGTTTATATAACTTCAATATCTGACAACTTTATATACGTTTATATAACTGCAATATCTGACACCTTCATATACGTTTATATAACTTCAATATCTAACACCTTCATATACGTTTATATAACTTCAATATCTGACAACTTTATATACGTTTATATAACTGCAATATCTGAAACATTCATATACGTTTATATAACTGCAATATCTAACCCTTCATATACGTTTATATAACTGCAATATCTGAAACCTTTATAAACGTTTATATAACTGCAATATCTGACACCTTTATATTATACGTTTATATATCTGCAATATCTGACACCTTCATATACGTTTATATAACTCTAATATCTGAAACCTTTATATACCTTTATATAACTGCAATATCTGAAACCTTTATATACCTTTATATAACTGCAATGGTAGTAATAGTAGTAGTAGTAGTAGTAGTAATGGTAGTAGTAGTAGTAAAGGTAGTAGTAGTTGTAACAGTACCTTTCTCCAGGTATTGTGGGGGGGCGTCTGTGTCGTAGTCCACTGGTGGAGGGAGGGGCGGCATGAGGTCATCAAAACCAGTCTGATCATCCAATAGGAAAGGAGGAGGCGTGGCTGGGAGCTCTAGATCTGAGAGCACACAGGTCCTGTGAGTGACAGCTGTCATTGGCTCATCAGGTTTGAGGAGGCGGGACTTTGCCAAAGCGAAGTAGAGCTGATAGTTTACATGTTCAAGAGTTGTGTATGTGATCTGATGTGTGGTACTACTGCTTTACTACTGTAATAGTATGAGATGGTCATGATAATATGCAGAACTACAAGTACTACCTCTAGTACAAGTAGTGCTACTACCAGAAATAGAATACTAACTACATACTTACAGTAGTATTTGTGTGTATTCTTACCCAGATGTTCGAGGCGAGCAGGTAAGCAGAGTCGAGGTGAGGAAGAGGAGGAGGAGCGCGGGAGCAGGGGGAAGGGGGAGGAGGAGGAGGAGGAGGAGGAGGAGGAGGAGGAGGAGGAGGAAGGAGGAGCATGGGGGGGAGGGTAGGGGGGAGGCGGGGGGATCATCACTGACAGACAGACAGAGACAATCAGTCAGTATTAACAACACCGTGGTGTCTGTTAAAGAGAGGGAGTGATCATCTGTGTTCATAGACAATCTGTGGATCCTCACACAGAACTGAAACATCATCTGATCAAATAAAGACCTGGAAACTTCCTGGAAACTTCTCCAGGACCTACACGACTTCCTCAATGACTCCTAACACGCCCTCAAGGCCCCAATAAGGGCCCCATGCTCAAGGACTCCTAGTACCCCTAACATCCTCAAGGACTCCTAGTACCCCTAACATCCTCAAGGACTCCTAGTACCCCTAACATCCTCAAGGACTCCTGGTACCCCTAACATCCTCAAAGACTCCTAGTACCCCTAACACCCTCAAGAACTCCTAGTACCCCTAACACCCTCAAGAACTCCTAGTACCCCTAACATCCTCAAGAACTCCTAGTAACCCTAACATCCTCAAGAACTCCTAGTACCCCTAACATCCTCAAGGACTCCTGGTACCCCTAACATCCTCAAAGACTCCCAGTACCCCTAACACCCTCAAGAACTCCTAGTACCCCTAACACCCTCAAGAACTCCTAGTACCCCTAACATCCTCAAGAACTCCTAGTAACCCTAACATCCTCAAGAACTCCTAGTACCCCTAACATCCTCAAGGACTCCTAGTACCCCTAACAACCTCAAGAACTCCTAGTACCCCTAACATCCTCAAGGACTCCTAGTACCCCTAACAACCTCAAGAACTCCTAGTACCCCTAACATCCTCAAAGACTCCTAGTACCCATAACATCCTCAAGGACTCCTAGTACCCCTAACATCCTCAAGAACTCCTAGTAACCCTAACATCCTCAAGAACTCCTAGTACCCCTAACATCCTCAAGAACTCCTAGTACCCATAACATCCTCAAGGACTCCTAGTACCCCTAACATCCTCAAAGACTCCTAGTACCCATAACATCCTCAAGGACTCCTAGTACCCCTAACATCCTCAAGGACTCCTAGTACCCCTAACGTCCTCAAGAACTCCTAGTACCCCTAACATCCTCAAAGACTCCTAGTACCCCTAACATCCTCAAGGACTCCTAGTACCCCTAACATCCTCAAGGACTCCTAGTACCCCTAACATCCTCAAGGACTCCTAGTACCCCTAACATCCTCAAAGACTCCTAGTACCCCTAACATCCTCAAAGACTCCTAGTACCCCTAACGTCCTCAAGAACTCCTAGTACCCCTAACATCCTCAAGAACTCCTAGTACCCCTAACATCCTCAAGGACTCCTAGTACCCCTAACATCCTCAAAGACTCCTAGTACCCCTAACATCCTCAAGGACTCCTAGTACCCCTAACATCCTCAAGAACTCCTAGTACCCCTAACATCCTCAAAGACTCCTAGTGCCCCTAACATCCTCAAGAACTCCTAGTACCCCTAACATCCTCAAAGACTCCTAGTGCCCCTAACATCCTCAAGGACTCCTAGTACCCCTAACATCCTCAAGAACTCCTAGTACCCCTAACATCCTCAAGGACTCCTAGTACCCCTAACGTCCACAAAGACTCCTAGTACCCCTAACATCCTCAAGGACTCCTAGTACCCCTAACGTCCTCAAGGACTCCTGGAACCTACTCAAAGCCTCCTATAACTTCTTTAAGAACATCCTAACTTCCTGAAGAACATGTAGAACCTCCCTAAAGACCCACTATCTACCTCAAGGACTCCTGGAACTACTCAAGGTGTTATAGACAAAATAAATGTATCTGTATCTTTCATGTGTATTTATTAGGTATATTATATATAATATTTTTTATTGTTAATATTTCTTCATCTGTACTGAGTTTCTATTGGCTACAGCTGCTTCCCCTGTCGACTTACGTGATTGGACAGCAGGCAGGAAGAGAGAGCGTGTGTGGCGGTAGCGGGAGGCGGGGCCAGAGCGGACCCTCAGAGAGAGAGAGCGAGTGGCAGGGGGCGAGCAACGACGGCGACTCCTCCTGGTCGGGAGGGTCACTGAAGAAAAACACCACAGAAGAAGAAACTGAGAGGAAAAACACCAGAGAAGAAGAAACTGAGAAGAAAAACACCAGAGAAGAAGAAACTGAGAAGAAAAACACCAGAGAAGAAGAAACTGAGAGGGAAAACACCAGAGAAGGAGTACAGGCTTAAATAAGACCATTTTTCCTCCTTATTTTTGTAGAAGTTGATTTTCAGTGTGTTCTGTAAAAGCTTTTGGTCGGCAGGACACAAATCACACTGCACATGAAGGCAGAAGAAACAAGTTGGACGGACGGACGGACGGACGGACGGACGGACGGACGGACGGACGGTAGTGTCTAGAAGGGAACCAGCAAACTGGGGAAACTCTTGTGAGATAGTTAAGGTTAGACATTGACCTCCAATAGTTAAGGTTAGGCGTTGACCTCTAATGGTTAACGTTAGGTATTGACCTCTAATATTTAAGGTTAGGTATTGACCTCCAATAGTTAAGGTTAGGCGTTGACCTCTAATAGTTAAGGTTAGGCGTTGACCTCTAATGGTTAAGGTTAGGCATTGACCTCTAATAGTTAAGGTTAGGCGTTGACCTCTAATGGTTAAGGTTAGGCGTTGACCTCTAATGGTTAAGGTTAGGCGTTGACCTCTAATAGTTAAGGTTAGGCGTTGACCTATAATGGTTAAGGTTAGGCGTTGACCTCTAATGGTTAAGGTTAAGCATTGACCTCTAATAGTTAAGGTTAGGCGTTGACCTCTAATAGTTAAGGTTAGGCGTTGACCTCTAATAGTTAAGGTTAGGCGTTGACCTCTAATGGTTAAGGTTAGGTATTGACCTCTAATAGTTAAGGTTAGGTATTGACCTCCAATAGTTAAGGTTAGGCGTTGACCTCTAATAGTTAAGGTTAGGCGTTGACCTATAATGGTTAAGGTTAGGCGTTGACCTCTAATGGTTAAGGTTAGGCGTTGACCTATAATGGTTAAGGTTAGGCGTTGACCTCTAATGGTTAAGGTTAGGCGTTGACCTCTAATGGTTAAGGTTAGGATAGGTCGTCGAGTCTCGTGAGAGTTTTTGTAGATCTCAGATCAGATTTTGAAAGTTTGCGGGTTCCCTTGTGGACACGACCCAGAGAGAGAGGTACCGTCTACTTCCTGGTTGGGTGGAGGGGGCGGGGTTGGCAGTTCTGAGCCGTCATTGGGCAGCGGAGGGAAGCCGTCATCATCAGAGGGAGGAGGGGGGGGAGGAGGAGATGGAGGGGGGAAGCTGCTCTCCTCCACCACTGAGGAGACAGAAGAGATGTGATGTCATCGTGATGTCACTCAGTTCGACCAATGATAGATTTACACATTTTGTAAGACGCGGTTTAACCAATCCAGACTAATGTGATCGTCACGGTAACATCCACTGACATGTGGTTTTACCCTCACCTGTCTCGAGGCTGAGGGGCGGAGCCGACGGTGGAGCGCTGTGATTGGTCAGAGCCTCTGAAGGAGGGGGTGGAGGTGGAGGGGGAAGAACCGCCATATCTCCTGACGAATCAGGCGGAGGAGGTGGAGGGGGCGGGACCATGATATCTCCTGACGAATCAGGCGGAGGAGGCGGAGGGGGCGGGACCATGATATCTCCTGACGAATCAGGCGGAGGAGGCGGAGGGGGCGGGACCATGAGATCTCCTGACGAATCAGGCGGAGGAGGCGGAGGGGGCGGGACCATGAGATCTCCTGACGAATCAGGCGGAGGAGGCGGAGGGGGCGGGACCATGATATCTCCTGACGAATCAGGCGGAGGAGGTGGAGGGGGCGGGACCGAGGTGTTAGAGACCTCGTCATCCTGATCTGACATTTCACTCGCTGTAGGAGGAAGAGGTTGGACGTCGTCCAGCAGCGTGGTGGTGATGTCACTCTCAGGTGGAGCCTGGCAGGTGGGGGGGATGGTGGGCGGAGCAACGGGTTTCCCAAAACTAGAGCTGAGAGACACAACACATAAACAGTTAACGAGATAACAACGTGTTATTCGTTTTAACGCAGTACCTGTGAGGGTTTCTGGACAACATCTGTCATTGTTTTGTGTTGTTAATTGATTTACAATAATAAACATATACATACATTTGCATAAAGCAGCATATTTGTCCACTCCCATGTTGATAAAAGGATTAAATACTTGACTAATCTCCCTTTAAGGTTCATTTAGAACAGATAAAACATGTGCAATTAATTTGCGATTAATCGCGATTAAATATTTGAATCGACTGACAGGTAATAAATATATAAAAATTTACATATATGGTCGACAAGTTTTCTCATGATTTCAAAATGAGTAATTCTTTGGGTTCCTGAAATATTAAATCATATGAGATCTGAGACTTTATGATCAAAGATCTTCTATTTCCAACTTTACTACACAAAGAACATAACTTTTACTACATTACAATATCTTTGTGATGTCTGACTTTAAGATTAACTGTCGATAGTTTGTATACTGATAATAATCTGCTCCGAGTGAATCACCATCTTCTCTCCTCACAGGAAACTGTTCAGAGAGGCTTTTATTGTGAAAATCAACCCTGAACCAGACTAAAGGTGTGAAACGGCTCCTCATAACGATAGAGCACACACTCAGGGTTATTACCCGCTGACAGGGGGCGCCACCGGGCACTGGACCGGCTCTGGAGCTTTGGTGGACCTGAAACACATACACACACACACACACACACACACACACACACACACACACACACACAAACACACACACACAGTTAGAGATGTTTGATGTGAAACAGGAAGTAGTCATTAATAGAAACGCAGTAGAATCACACTGAACCTGGTGGAGGAGCCGTGTTTACGGATCGTTCCTGTTCGGTCCGACTGTTTCCCAGAGACCTGGGGGGGGGGGGACATGAGTGTGTTACTGTGTGTGTGTGTGTGTGTGTGTGTGTGTGTGTGTGTGTGTGTGTGTTACTGTGTGAGCATCAATAGAGGCTCTCAGGCTTCAGCTGCTCTAATTAGACTCTCTAAACATTTTCCCACGCTCGACAAAGACTGTGTGTGTGTGTGTGTGTGTGTGTGTGTGTGTGTGTGTGTGTGTGTGTGTGTGTGTGTGTGTGTGTGTGCGTGTGCGTGTGCGTGTGTGTGTGTGTGCGTGTGTGCGTGTGTGCGTGCGTGTTTGTGTCTACGTGTGTGTGAAAAGTTTTGACCAACTTCCTCATTAAAGTCTGAAGTGTCGGCTGAACACCAGCAGCAGTGAAATCTAATAAAACAGACAGTTTGACATGTTGAGTCGTTGTTGAAGCTTCATAATAACTTCAGATAAACGTCATTAAGAAGTTTACTGTGTTCAGTTTGCAGCAGTAAAGCTGCAGCAAGACAACGTATATCACTAAGAAGTTAAAGTCAATAGTTCGTTCCATCAGCGTCCAGCAGCAGAGCTACGCTTCCGCCATGTTGGACTGAAAGAGACGACCGACGCTAGAATAGAAATAATGTAGTTTTACTTTAGTACGTCTCTTTGTTGACATGGACAACTTGTTCTCATTCAGCCAATCAAATCGTTTCATTTTAAACCGAATTTGCATAAAACCGAAATGTCACCCTTCCAGTTTGTGACGTGGCAAAAACATCAGGTCCCAAAATCATGAGGGGGACAGAATACAGTGTAACACCGGTGTCAGTGGAACAGCAGTCAAACAACATATATCGATAAGAAGTGAAAATCAATAGTTGGTTCCATGTCAACATCAGCAGCAGAGCTACGCCTCCATGTTGGACTGTATATACGTCTATGTATCTATGTATATATATATCTATGTATATATGTCTATGTATATATATCTATATATATATGTCTATGTATATATGTGTATATGTATATATATCTATGTATATATGTGTATATGTATATACGTCTATGGCTCCATATAGCAGCTGGTCTCTTTGCTTCTGAACTCTTGGGTTTGCAGCAGTCGATCTGCAGCTCTGAGACTCTCCAGGGAGGAAGTCATCAGAAAATAATCAGGTCACGGCGACGCAGCGATGCAGTGAAGGAAAGATGAAGTTTGAATGAGGAACTTTTGAGGCGGCGTCACTTCAGTTTCTGTGGTTCACTGCAGCCGCCGACGCTTCCTGTCAGCATCGTCCCACAGTAACACAGACTCAGAACAAAAGTTCACTTCTGCTTTTGCTCTCTCCGGCTTCTTCTTTCCGTCTTCTCTAAATGCTGCTGAGTCTCACCTACAGACTAACTCTACGGTAACGTTTCTATGACGACCCTCAGAACCAGAAAACTGAACCCAATGAACCCAAAACATCATCCGGTGTATCGACTAACTCCTGATGCATCGATGTGAATCGGTCATTCTCCAACAGAAGTTGTGGGTTAAAGAGGAACACGGTGTGTGTTTGTGAGGTACCTTCATGCCGTGGCCGAGGCCGTCCAGCTGCTGGTAGTTGATTGGTCGACGGCTGTACGGGGGGCGGGGCTGCGTGCCGGCGGCGGGCGGGGCAGGAAGGAGGATCTTGTGGCTGCGTGGGACTCGTCTAACCGTGGTGAAGGCGCCGATCTCCCTCCGAGAAACCTTCTCTTTGTGCATCTCCACCGTCTGAGGAGGGAAACAGGTTCAAGTCCACGAGAGGAATGTAAACATGATCCAGATATTTATCCTCTTAACCTGAACAATAATAATAATAATAATAATAACCCAAACTCTGTACTCTAACACCGTAAGTATTACCGAAAAACACCAGAGAAGAAGAAACTGAGAAGAAAAACACCAGAGAAGAAGAAACTGAGAGGGAAAACACCAGAGAAGGAGTACAGGCTTAAATAAGACAATTTTTCCTCCTTATTTTTGTAGAAGTTGATTTTCAGTGTGTTCTGTAAAAGCTTTTGGTCGGCAGGTCACAAATCACACTGCACATGAAGGCAGAAGAAACAAGTTATACGGACGGAAGGACGGACGGACGGACGGACGGACGGACGGACGGACGGTAGTGTCTAGAAGGGAACCAGCAAACTGGGGAAAGTCTTGTGAGATAGTTAAGGTTAGACGTTGACCTCTAATGGTTAAGGTTAGGTATTGACCTCCAATAGTTAAGGTTAGGCGTTGGCCTCTAATGGTTAAGGTTAGGTATTGACCTCCAATAGTTAAGGTTAGGCGTTGACCTCTAATGGTTAAGGTTAGGTATTGACCTCCAATAGTTAAGGTTAGGCGTTGACCTCTAATGGTTAAGGTTAGGTATTGACCTCCAATAGTTAAGGTTAGGCGTTGACCTCTAATGGTTAAGGTTAGGTATTGACCTCCAATAGTTAAGGTTAGGCGTTGGCCTCTAATGGTTAAGGTTAGGTATTGACCTCCAATAGTTAAGGTTAGGCGTTGACCTCTAATGGTTAAGGTTAGGTATTGACCTCCAATAGTTAAGGTTAGGCGTTGGCCTCTAATGGTTAAGGTTAGGTATTGACCTCCAATAGTTAAGGTTAGGCGTTGACCTCTAATGGTTAAGGTTAGGTATTGACCTCCAATAGTTAAGGTTAGGCGTTGGCCTCTAATGGTTAAGGTTAGGTATTGACCTCCAATAGTTAAGGTTAGGCGTTGACCTCTAATGGTTAAGGTTAGGTATTGACCTCCAATAGTTAAGGTTAGGCGTTGACCTCTAATGGTTAAGGTTAGGCGTTGACCTCTAATGGTTAAGGTTAGGAGTTGACCTCTAATGGTTAAGGTTAGGTATTGACCTCCAATAGTTAAGGTTAGGCGTTGACCTCTAATGTTTAAGGTTAGGCGTTGACCTCTAATGGTTAAGGTTAGGATAGGTCGTCGAGTCTCGTGAGAGTTTTTGTAGATCTCAGATCAGATTTTGAAAGTTTGCGGGTTCCCTTGTGGACACGACCCAGAGAGACAGGTACCGTCTACTTCCTGGTTGGGTGGAGGGGGCGGGGTTGGCAGTTCTGAGCCGTCATTGGGCAGCGGAGGGAAGCCGTCATCATCAGAGGGAGGAGGGGGGGGAGGAGGAGATGGAGGGGGGAAGCTGCTCTCCTCCACCACTGAGGAGACAGAAGAGATGTGATGTCATCGTGATGTCACTCAGTTCGACCAATGATAGATTTACACATTTTGTAAGAAGCGGTTTAACCAATCCAGACTAATGTGATCGTCACGGTAACATCCACTGACATGTGGTTTTACCCTCACCTGTCTCGAGGCTGAGGGGCGGAGCCGACGGTGGAGCGCTGTGATTGGTCAGAGCCTCTGAAGGAGGGGGTGGAGGTGGAGGGGGAAGAACCGCCATATCTCCTGACGAATCAGGCGGAGGAGGCGGAGGGGGCGGGACCATGATATCTCCTGACGAATCAGGCGGAGGAGGTGGAGGGGGCGGGACCATGAGATCTCCTGACGAATCAGGCGGAGGAGGTGGAGGGGGCGGGACCATGAGATCTCCTGACGAATCAGGTGGAGGAGGCGGAGGGGGCGGGACCATGATATCTCCTGACGAATCAGGTGGAGGAGGCGGAGGGGGCGGGACCATGATATCTCCTGACGAATCAGGCGGAGGAGGTGGAGGGGGCGGGACCGAGGTGTTAGAGACCTCATCATCCCGATCTGACATTTCACTCGCTGTAGGAGGAAGAGGTTGGGCGTCGTCCAGCAGCGTGGTGGTGATGTCACTCTCAGGTGGAGCCTGGCAGGTGGGGGGGATGGTGGGCGGAGCAACGGGTTTCCCAAAACTAGAGCTGAGAGACACAACACATAAACAGTTAACGAGATAACAACGTGTTATTCGTTTTAACGCAGTACCTGTGAGGGTTTTTGGACAATATCTGTCATTGTTTTGTGTTGTTAATTGATTTACAATAATAAATATATACATACATTTGCATAAAGCAGCATATTTGTCCACTCCCATGTTGATAAGAGGATTAAATACTTGAATAATCTGCCTTTAAGGTTCATTTAGAACAGATAAAACGTGCAATTAATTTGCGATTAATCGCGATTAAATATTTGAATCGACTGACACGTAATAAATATATAAAAACTTACAATTATGGTCGAACAAGTTTTCTCATGATTTCAAAATGAGTAATTCTTTGGGTTCCTGAAATATTAAATCATATGAGATCTGAGACTTTATGATCAAAGATCTTCTATTTCCAACTTTACTACACAAAGAACATAACTTTTACTACATTACAATATCTTTGTGATGTCTGACTTTAATGTTAACTGTCGATAGTTTGTATACTGATAATAATCTGCTCCGAGTGAATCACCATCTTCTCTCCTCACAGGAAACTGTTCAGAGAGGCTTTTATTGTGAAAATCAACCCTGAACCAGACTAAAGGTGTGAAACGGCTCCTCATAACGATAGAGCACACACTCAGGGTTATTACCCGCTGACAGGGGGCGCCACCGGGCACTGGACCGGCTCTGGAGCTTTGGTGGACCTGAAACACACACACACACACACACACACACACACACACACACACACACACACACACACACACACACACACAGTTAGAGATGTTTGATGTGAAACAGGAAGTAGTCATTAATAGAAACGCAGTAGAATCACACTGAACCTGGTGGAGGAGCCGTGTTTACGGATCGTTCCTGTTCGGTCCGACTGTTTCCCAGAGACCTGGGGGGGGGGGGGGGAGGGACATGAGTGTGTTACTGTGTGTGTGTGTGTGTGTGTGTGTGTGTGTGTGTTACTGTGTGAGCATCAATAGAGGCTCTCAGCCTCAGCTGCTCTAATTAGACTCTCTAAACATTTTCCCACGCTCGACAAAGACTGTGTGTGTGTGTGTGTGTGTGTGTGTGTGTGTGTGTGTGTGTGTGTGTGTGTGAAAAGTTTTGACCAACTTCCTCATTAAAGTCTGAACAGTCGGCTGAACACCAGCAGCAGTGAAATCTAATAAAACAGACAGTTTGACATGTTGAGTCGTTGTTGAAGCTTCATAATAACTTCAGATAAACGTCATTAAGAAGTTTACTGTGTTCAGTTTGCAGCAGTAAAGCTGCAGCAAGACAACGTACATCACTAAGAAGTGAAAGTCAATAGTTGGTTCCATCAGCGTCCAGCAGCAGAGCTACGCTTCCGCCATTTTGGACTGAAAGAGACGACCGACACTAGAATAGAAATAATGTAGTTTTACTTTAGTACATCTCTTTGTTGACATGGACAACTTGTTCTCATTCAGCCAATCAAATCGTTTCATTTTAAACCGAATTTGCATAAAACCAAAATGTCACCCTTCCGGTTTGTGACGTGGCAAAAAAATCAGGTCCCAAAATCATGAGGGGGACAGAATACAGTGTAACACCGGTGTCAGTGGAACAGCAGTCACACAACATATATCGATAAGAAGTGAAAATCAATAGTTGGTTCCATGTCAACATCAGCTCCCAGCAGCAGAGCTCCGCCTCCACCATGTTGGACTGTATATACGTCTATGTATCTATGTATATATATCTATGTATATATGTCTATGTATATATATCTATGTATATATGTGTATATGTATATACGTCTATGGCTCCATATAGCAGCTGGTCTCTTTGCTTCTGAACTCTTGGGTTTGCAGCAGTCGATCTGCAGCTCTGAGACTCTCCAGGGAGGAAGTCATCAGAAAATAATCAGGTCACGGCGACGCAGTGATGCAGTGAAGGAAAGATGAAGTTTGAATGAGGAACTTTTGAGGCGGCGTCACTTCAGTTTCTGTGGTTCACTGCAGCCGCCGACGCTTCCTGTCAGCATCGTCCCACAGTAACACAGACTCAGAACAAAAGTTCACTTCTGCTTTTGCTCTCTCCGGCTTCTTCTTTCCGTCTTCTATAAATGCTGCTGAGTCTCACCTACAGACTAACTCTACGGTAACGTTTCTATGACGACCCTCAGAACCAGAAAACTGAACCCAATGAACCCAAAACATCATCCGGTGTGTCGACTAACTCCTGATGCATCGATGTGAATCGGTCATGTTCCAACAGAAGTTGTGATCAGTGGGTTAAAGAGGAACACGGTGTGTGTTTGTGAGGTACCTTCATGCCGTGGCCGAGGCCGTCCAGCTGCTGGTAGTTGATTGGTCGACGGCTGTACGGGGGGCGGGGCTGCGTGCCGGCGGCGGGCTGGGCAGGAAGGAGGATCTTGTGGCTGCGTGGGACTCGTCTAACCGTCGTGAAGGCGCCGATCTCCCTCCGAGAAACCTTCTCTTTGTGCATCTCCACCGTCTGAGGAGGGAAACAGGTTCAAGTCCACGAGAGGAATGTAAACATGATCCAGATATTTATCCTCTTAACCTGAACAATAATAATAATAATAATAATAATACACACAGCATTAAGTATTACCTCTAAACTCTGTACTCTAACACGTGTTCTTCTCTGTTTTACATCTCAGTGAACCTCTTCGTCTCTTGGACTGTTTTAACAAACAAAACACGAGATCTGAAGACGTTTTCTTACATTTTTAGTGACTGAAATATGAATCTATTAATCACAAAACTAATCTGCAGATTATTCACTAATGTTAAGTTGTTGCAGAACAGAAGGGATCAACGTCAGGCAGCGAAGGCCCTGTACTGTAGGAATTACTATTCTTAAAATGAATCGCCTTTATGACGACCTTAACCTGCTCAAAAAGTTGTTAAACTTGACACACTTATCAGCCGCGGTGAAAGATTTGATATTTTAAGGTTCTTAGACTTGCAAAAATGTCTCGCTAGTGCCGCCTAAAGTTGGAAAAATTGAGCCCCTCGCTCCAGTTTCACTTACATGTATGAAATTTGGCAGAGAGATGTAACATGTGGAGACGCACAAAAAAGCCTCATGGCGGTATGCTCAAAACCCAACAGGAAGTCAGCCATTTTGAATTCAATGTGCGATTTTCGCCCATTTTAGCGTTGTATAGGTCGTGTACTTTAACGAACTTAACATCAGATTTAATTAGTGTTATTATTGTCTCTAGTCTCTCTATGTAGTCTTGGATTAAAGAACCAAACATCCCAGATAAAACACATTAAATAAGAACACATGAGAACATGAGCTAAAAGACATTCAGTCTGTTAGAAACTACAAGACAAACATCTCAAAGTGAATAAAATAAAAGATGAAACCTCTATACGACACTTTAAATCACAGTAGTGATCGTAGTAGTTTGTTAATAGGTGAACACAAAGCAGACGGAGAACAGAGGCTCCATTCATCCATTCATCCATTCATTCATTCATTCATTCAGTCAGTCAGTCAGTCAGCCCCCCCCCGATGGAGAGGAGGCTATTATCACACACACACACACACACACACACACACACACACACACACACACACACACACACACACACACACACACACTGATGACCTGGATCTGTATTCTCAGCACAAAGAGGGAACAAACAGAAGGAGCCAATCAGATCACATGTTTTCCCACGCCTGTTGTCATGGTGACGCAGGTCCACAAACAGGTACACATCTGATCTCAGAACAGTTGTAGTAACATTATCTGATCCCACTTAGTGTGTCCTCGTTGTAGTAATATCTATATTGCATTAGTATATACTATAGATACTATACTATAAAGCAGTATATAGTATCTGGTCCCATTTAGTGTCTCCTTGTTGTAGTAATATCTATAGTATATTAGTATATACTATATATACTATACTATACTATACTATATACCAGTAAATAGTATCTGGTCCCATTTAGTGTCTCCAACAGACAGCAGATTAAAAGACATCCTGACTTTTAGTCCAAAAACACTGGATCCTACACTTCCCACAATGCACCTGGGTAGTGCACCAGTGGAGCAGCCCTTCAATAACACTTATATTGATGGATTGATTGAGTATGATCTCAGCAGGGTTGGAGGCTCACCTGACCAATGAGGTTGATGGAAGACTCCATGTGCCGAAGCTGATTGGTCTGAGCGTCGAGCAGACTCAGGACGCTGCTGGCCAGAGTGCTGATCTGGTAGGCGACGCTGGCCAGCGATTGGGTGGTGAAGTTCTTAGTTTCCTCCAACGCCTTCATTGGTTCGTTGCCATCACCTGACTGACATGGAGAGGGGGGGGTTAGCTTAGCTTAGCACGAAGACTGAAAACAGGAGGAAACTGTTAGCTTAGCTTAGCACGAAGACCGAAAACAGGAGGAAACTGTTAGCTTAGCTTAGCACGAAGACCGAAAACAGGAGGAAACTGTTAGCTTAGCTTTGCACGAAGACCGAAAACAGGAGGAAACTGTTAGCTTAGCTTAGCACGAAGACCGAAAACAGGAGGAAACTGTTAGCTTAGCTTAGCACGAAGACTGAAAACAGGAGGAAACTGTTAGCTTAGCTTAGCACGAAGACTGAAAACAGGAGGAAACTGTTAGCTTAGCTTAGCACGAAGACCGAAAACAAGAGGAAACTGTTAGCTTAGCTTAGCACGAAGACCGAAAACAGGGGGAAACTGTTAGCCTAGCTTAGCACAAAGACTGTAAACGGGGGGAAAACAGCTAGCTTAGCACAAAGACTGGAAACAGGGGGAAACTGTTAGCCTAGCTTAGCACGAAGACTGAAAACAGGAGGAAACTGTAAGCTTAGCACAAAAGCTGGAAACGGGGAGAAACTGTTAGCTTAGCACAAAAGCTGGGAAACGGGGGGAAACTGTTAGCCTAGCTTTGCGCAAAGACTGTAAACGGGGGGAAACTGCTAGCTTAGCTTTGCGCAAAGACTGGAAAGAGGGGAGAACGGTTAGCTTAGCACAAAGACTGGAAACAGGGGGAAACTGTTAGCCTAGCTTAGCACAAAGACTGTAAACGGGGGGAAACTGTTAGCCTAGCTTAGCACAAAGACTGGAAACGGGGAAACTGTTAGCCTAGCTTAGGTATCTGTTTTACTAGTTGTTGCAGTAATAGTACTAGCAGTCTGCAGTAGCACTAGTGTACGTAGTTATTGTGGCAATAACCAACCACATTCAGCAGGTTGTTGTAGTAGTATTAGTATTAGTACTAGTATTAGTAGTAGTAGTATTAACCTGTACATAGTTGTTGTAGCAGTAATCGGCCACATTCAGCAGGTTGTTGTAGTAGTAGTAGTATTAGTACTAGTATTAGTAGTAGTAGTATTAACCTGTACATAGTTGTTGTAGCAGTAATCGGCCACATTCAGCAGGTTGTCGTAGTAGTAGTAGTAGTAGTACTAACCTGTATGTAGTTATTGCAGCAGTAATCGGCCACATTCAGCAGGTTGTCGTAGTTTTCCAGCAGAGCTTTTCTGGCGTTCGGTGCTTCCTCCATAATCTTCTTCACCTCCTCGTTAACGTTCTGCTCCTTCATCGCTGATTTAGAGACAACATTTCATTTTTTTATTTCAAATTAGGTTCCTCAGAGCTTTTTTTTTTCCGCACTAATTCTGTGTTCCCTCACATGAAGTTTTGCGTTCCCTCAAATTAAGTTTTGCGTTCCCTCAAATTAAGTTTTGCGTTCCCTCAAATTAAGTTTTGCGTTCCCTCAAATTAAGTTTTGCGCTCCCTCAAAGTAGGTTTTGCGTTCCCGCAAACTAAGTTTTGCGTTCCCTCAAATTAAGTTTTGCGTTCCCTCAAACTAAGTTTTGCGTTCCCTCAAATTAGGTTTTGCGTTCCCTCAAATTAGGTTTTGCGTTCCCTCAAATTAGGTTTTGCGTTCCCTCACATGAAGTTTTGCGTTCCCTCAAATTAGGTTTTGCGTTCTCTCAAATTAGGTTTTGCGTTTCTCAAATTAGGTTTTGCGTTTCTCAAATTAGGTTTTACGTTTCCTCACATGAAGATTTGCGTTCCCTCAAATTAAGTTTTGCGTTTCTCAAATTAGGTTTTGCGTTTCTCAAATTAGGTTTTGCGTTCCCTCACATGAAGTTTTGCGTTCCCTCAAATTAGTTTTTGCGTTCCCTCACATGAAGTTTTGCGTTCCCTAACATGAAGTTTTTCGTTCCCTAACATGAAGTTTCGTGTTCCCTCACATGAAGTTTTGCGTTCCCTCACATGAAGTTTTGCGTTCCCTAACATGAAGTTTTGCGTTCCCTAACATGAAGTTTTTCGTTCCCTAACATGAAGTTTTGCGTTCCCTCACATGAAGTTTTCCGTTCCCTCACATGAAGTTTTGGTTTCGTGTTCCCTCACATGAAGTTTTGCGTTCCCTAACATGAAGTTTTGCGTTCCCTAACATGAAGTTTTGCGTTCCCTCACATGAAGTTTTGCGTTCCCTAACATGAAGTTTTGCGTTCCCTCACATGAAGTTTTGCGTTCCCTCAAATTAAGTTTTGCGTTCCCTAACATGAAGTTTTGCGTTCCCTCAAATTAAGTTTTGCGTTCCCTAACATGAACCTTTGCGTTCCCTTTCATCTGGTACTCTTTGTAGTCTTTCTAACTTTGAGCTTTTAGTCAGTTGTTTCCTTTTACACATTAAAATCATCACAATGAGATGGATTCAATTTAATTGTAAAATAATAAATGAATAAAACGTAACTGCTGTCTGTCATATCTCTGGTATTGGGAAGTAAGTAGGCCCTAAGTACTTCATACTTGTACTTCACTACATCTCTACTGTAGTACATTTGACAGCTTTACTACGGCCGACTCTACAGACTCAGACTGAATACTTGTTCCAGTAGTAAAAGTACTGCTGAGAGACCGGAAGCTCTGACATCACCAGTCATCATCACTACATCAGGTTCAGAAGTCCTGCACGTGAAGACACCATGACGCCTTTCATCTAATTACAGTCAATTAAAGAAGAAGAAGAAGAAGAAGAAAACTTAAAAAAAAACTCACCAGAAGCTGCAGAAAAAAATAATCCGCACAAGTTTAAGTGTGAAGAACAAGTGGATGTTCTGATGGTGTCTGCCTGTCTGCCTGTCTGTCTGTCTAACATCAACCTGCAGCTCTTCTCTTTTCTCTGCGGCGACCTGCAGCCGAAGATCTTCTCTGTTCGTCAAGAGGACTCACTCCTCAGGAATACTGAAACCGACTCATGGACCCAAAGAACTGCTTTAACCCTCTGAGACCTGCGATCCCGACTGACTGTACTCTCTTTCAGAGGCAGAGTGAAGGTACAGATATTACTTACTTACTTACTTACCTTGACCTCTGACCTCAAGATATGTGAATGTAAATGGGTGCTGTAAAGGGCAAAAACAGCCCTTGCAAGGGTCCTGGAACTCTTGAAGACCCCTCAGCCAATTTCAAGGAGCCCTGGAATACCTTCAAGGAATCCAAGGACCCTCACAATATTCCTGGATACTCATTTAAGGGCCTCTGGATTCTGAATCGACCTCCTAAACTATTTTTTTGCAGAGTCCTGGGATCTTTTCAAGGAGCCTGGAATCTCTTGTGGGACATAAATGAAACAAAATAATCCTTTAGTTGTTTTTATGGAAGATTCCAGGGGTCCTTGAATGGCTACAAAGGTCCTTGAAATGGGTACTAGGGTTGGTACTAAGGATTGTAGGGAGGATGAGGGATTCCATGGGTCATTATGAGGGCTCCAGGACTCCGTTAATGAGTCCTTAAATTAATTTCCAGGATGATTGTGAGGGTAGAGTGCTTAAAAATATCCCATAGGTCCTTGAAAGAGATCCTTGGAACCCCTTTCATGGATCTCTGGAGCCCTCTAAAGTACGCTGGAAGTCCTTGAATGTTCCCTGGAACCTCTTGATGGACTCCAGGACCTCTCAAGGACTGAACAGGCCGTCAGCAGGAGAGTGAAGGGTTTTAGTCTACAAGAATGAGTTCAGAGTGAGACCTCCTGCCTGTGTGAACCAGCTCAGCTCAAACCACTTCCTGTTTCACATCAGACAGAATAAGACTTCTTATCAAACTGACTCAGAGTCAGTTTGATAAGAAAACTAAACTAATGATAATAACTGTGTTCACCAGACTCCATTCAATTATGAGTGTATTAAAGTACTACTAATAACAATAATAATAATAATAATACAGGTAGGATTCCTCTGTGTTTCTAATATTTAACTCTTCGGCTCCACCTGCTGGTCACTCTGAGACTCTGCAGCTCAGACAGAAACTATAAATGATAATTAATGTCATTATTAAGTTGTATATTAAATTGTGAAAACCACGTATGACTGAAGACATTATGAAAAGTACGTTTTATTAAAATCACAGTAAAAAAAGTTCCAAGTCAAGTTGATCCTGGTTGCTCGGGGCGACCACACATCACTGGTTGCCCGGGGCGACCACACATCACTGGTTGCATAGTGTGACCACAAATCACTGGTTGCTCGGGGCGACCACACATCACTGGTTGCATAGGTTGACCACACATCAATGGTTGCTCGGGGCGACCACACATCACTGGTTGCTCGGGGCGACCACACATCACTGGTTGCTCGGGGCGACGGGGTTCCAGGGCTGTTTCCGGGGAGCTCCGTCTTTATCTTTTTTGTCCAGAGGCTTCAGGTGGCAGGACAGGACCAGATCTCTGACAGACACACAGAGACACTCTGAGCCTGGAACTCATTCAAGGACCCTGGAACTCATTCAAGGACCCTGGAACGTCTTGAGGGAGTTAAAACCCCCCTCCAGTGTATTTTGGCTTTTCTATTATATTATATATTTATTTGAGTCATTTCCTGACTAAGTTGATTAGCTTCACTGCCAATTTTGTTTTTTGACAAATAACTTAATTTTGTGCTCTAAGTTAAAAAAAAGAAGGTTGTTGTTAAAATGTGAATATGACGTCTGACGGTAGTAGAAGCTGCAGGTCAAAGGTCATCCTCCAAGCTGCAGGTTCACTCATGATAAAACCGATAAATCTGTTCATCTGAGAGTTTGTCTTTCTAGTCAGTTAGCTAGTTAGGTGTTGTTAGCTAGCCCAACTCATTTTATTTTTAGTTTCCTCCCCCTTACTTTAGTGTGTTTTTTTTCATCATGGTGTCTGTGTGTGAGGTGAACGGGTGAAATAAACACAGTAGATTAGTCTACAGGAAATACCACCGACAGAATTAACACAACACACTGACTGTCTCTCTCACTGTCTCTCTTCTTCACCGTCTCCTCCTGCTGGAGATAAATTAACAGAAAGCAGCCGGTACCGGCGGTTAGCGGGCCTCTAACAGGTCCGGACGACGGGGAGCACAACTTTCAGCCCAACAGAAAACCAGAGAAAAGTCCCGTTAGAGAAATAGAAAGAATCACAGAGCAGCCCGGTGCGGTGTCGGTGCTGGAGCTGAGGAGAGAGCGGCCGGTGCTGGTGGACGGTGAACCTCCAAAACGTCCCGAAACTGCATTTCAAACGGCGTGACCGCTGCAACACGTCTACCCGTCCTCCGGTGCGCTGTGGGCGGCGTGCGGCTGTGTGGCTGCAGCCAGACGGCCGCCTCACCAGGAGGAGACGGTGAAGAAGAGAGAGAGAAAGAGTCGGTGTGTTGAGATAATTCTGGTCTCATTTGTGGTCTGATGAACAGTAAATTCATCTAAACTGGAGCTGGAAGTGTCTCCAGGACCAA
Source organism: Sebastolobus alascanus (assembly GCA_916701645.2). Classification (NCBI taxonomy): domain Eukaryota; kingdom Metazoa; phylum Chordata; class Actinopteri; order Perciformes; family Sebastidae; genus Sebastolobus; species Sebastolobus alascanus. Next base: position 72,841 of record CAKAOJ020000486.1, read on the forward strand.
ATGGTGAAAAGAGGAGAGATCACGCGTATGATCGTAAGCTCCAGTTACACTGTGTCATACCCCGAGCCCCGTGTCCCAGCCTCTTTCAAGGCCTTTTCCAGGACCTGGACTGACCTGAACTCGTTGTAGGAGGAGACTCTCTGGCCGACGGCTCTCAGTTTAGCTTCGTTCTCTCTCAGGTGTCTCCGCTCAGACTCCACCGCCGCCTGCAGCTCTCTCTCCAGCGCCGAGAAGTCGATGACATCACGCTCTGACCTCGCCATCACCTGATGATGTCACACAGGTACAGAGGAATCAGAGCTGATCACATGATCTAAATGATATAGTGATGTTTTTAAAGCATCATCACATAGGTACCTTTCAATATACAATACTAGTACTTCACGAGTACTTCAGTAGTACTTTACTATAATACTATAGATTTAGACCTGAGTGAGTCAGAGGGTTTACTGGATATCAAATATTGTTCTCTTTACTGAACTAACGTTACATGTTTAATTACTTTACATATTCAGATTATTAATACAAAATATAATCAACTGAACCTGAACATCAGTCAGAGGTGGAACAAGTTTTCAGATATTTTACTTCAGTAAAAATACTAATACTACCACAGTGTAGAAATACAAAGTTACTGGATTCAAAATGTTATTGAACGCAGCTCTGTGTCTAACGTTAGCTTCCAGGCTAACTGCTCTGTGTCTAACGTTAGCTTCCAGGCTAACTGCTCTGTGTCTAACGTTAGCTTCCAGGCTAACAGCTCGGTGTCTAACGTTAGCTTCCAGGCTAACAGCTCTGTGTATAACGTTAGCTTCCAGGCTAACTGCTCTGTGTCTAACGTTAGCTTCCAGGCTAACAGCTCGGTGTCTAACGTTAGCTTCCAGGCTAACAGCTCTGTGTCTAACGTTAGCTTCCAGGCTAACTGCTCTGTGTCTAACGTTAGCTTCCAGGCTAACTGCTCTGTGTCTAACGTTAGCTTCCAGGCTAACAGCTCTGTGTCTAACGTTAGCTTCCAGGCTAACAGCTCGGTGTCTAACGTTAGCTTCCAGGCTAACTGCTCTGTGTCAAACGTTAGCTTCCAGGCTAACTGCTCTGTGTCTATCGTTAGCTTCCAGGCTAACTGCTCTGTGTCTAACGTTAGCTTCCAGGCTAACCTCTCAGAGCTAACCTAGCAGCTAACAGACATCTTACCTGATCCAGCTCAGACTGCTCCTGGTCCCGGTCTCTCTGGTTTCAGGTGTTTTTAGGCTCCTCGTAGGTCAGAAACAACAAACCGTCTCCATGGCGACGGGCTGCCGGACTGCGTCTGCGCAGAACTGGTTGTTTCTTCTTCTCGGTGAGAAGAAGAAAGCTCGGTGCTGCCCCCTGCTGGACGGAGGATGAACTGCACCGATCTTCTTCTTACCAAGTGAGACATGGCTCCACCTGCTGGACCGGAGTGCAACACATGGGTATAACATCATGACTTAATGAAGAGTCTCTGTTCTGGATGTTAAACCCTGAGGATGAACTTCAACCTGAAGAGCTGACCCAGAGACAATGATGGTGCACTTCTACGCCGCCATCATGGAGTCCATCCTCACCTCCTCCATCACCATCTGGTTCGCTGCTGCCAGAGACCAGAACAGACTGCAGGGAATCATTCGCTCTGCAGAGAAGGTGATTGGCTGCAATCTGCCGTAAACTAAACGGGTCTCTTCTTCAGTGGTATAATGGTTTCCACCTAACATTACTGCTCATCTCCATGAACCAACTCCTAATAATCACTTAACTCCAGTGGATGGAAACAGTTTAAACCTGTTGGGCAGTTTGTTGTTTCAGGTGCATGAAGTCAGACATACTGGTGGACACTGGCATACAGGTGAGTTTTATTTTTATTAAAGGTCAGTAAAATACCCTCTTATGTACAGAGTTTAATCTATTAATCTTCCATGTTAACTTTGTTCTATATCTGTAATACATATAAACTCAATACTATAGAAACATACAGCATTGTACAGATTATCATTTCTAGAATTCATCTGACAAACAACAGCAGTTAAAATGTTCCACACTAACATTTCTATTGTGTCTTTAATAACCCGTGGAGTCCCTCAGGGAAACGTCCTGGGTCCTCTCAACTTTATATTAAACCTCATTTAAATTCAAAGAAACACTTTCATTAATCCTCTTGGGATGTGTTTAGCCTAGCTTAGCACAAAGACTTGATCATTTGATTTCATATCGCCTCCATCCTGTGACAAAGGGCTTCTTCTTCTCTGGTGTGTGATGAGTCTAAAACAACACTTCATACTGTACATGGCTGATTTTGATCCAGTGTTTAATACCAAGAAGGTCTTGTTCATTTCAAACTTGTGTTTTCCAGTGTCATTGAATGCAAAACAGACTGGTGGTTGTTGTATTGATTGATACTGGGAACACATCAGCTCTTACTGAGACTCTATGAACATGGACAGAAACATGTAGATATTTGGCATTAAACTAAAACACAGATTGTAGAAGATCCAGTGTTCATCTACATGTAGAAACCACAGAGTGTATAAAATAAGGGGACGTAACCTCCAACTTCCATTCTTTCTAATAGCCAGAAGGGGGCGACTCTTCTGGTTGCCAAAAGAACTCTGAAACCAAGATGGAGACGGCCAAAAACCAAGATGGAGACGACCAAAAACCAAGATGGAGACGACCAAAGACCAAGATGGAGACGACCAAAAACCAAGATGGAGAAGTCCAAAAAGAATGATCTGGAACCTGTGTGGATAGTTCTCACTCTCAGTGAGATATTGGGTTTTGGGTTTTATTCAGCTGTGTTTTGTTTGGTCTGTTGCTCTGAAAGCAAAGTGGAGGTACTGGTTAAGGTTTCAGAACCAGTCCAGGGTTCTAGGAGGTTTCATTCAGGGTCTAACAGCGTTATTTAAGGCTTGGTGGTCTGGTGATGACAGCATTATGTAGGTTCAGCACACCATACATTTAAATGTCCAGAGAAATTAAAAAAGGAGGAGATGATGTTTGGGTGTTCTACAAGGTTCTAGATGAATCTGGAACTTGTTGGGACAGTTCCTTCTCAGAGGGAGTTTACTTTAAGGTGCCAAGTAAGTCAGTTTGTTCAGTCTGTTGCCTTGAAAGAGCAATGAAGCTGCTGGTTAAAGTTTCAGAATGAGTCCAGGGTTCTCTAGTTCCACTCAGGTTCTACCTGGATTAATTAGTGCACAGTGGTTAGCGAAGGGCATCATATAGCCTGCAGGTTCCAGGTTCTACTCCCGTGAACTTTGATGACCATGAATTTACAAAAAAATCTTGTTCAAACAGTTTTTGCTTTAAGTGAAAAATGTGTTTTTTTTAGTTGCCAAAAAGTGTTTTGTTAGTGTTTCGCAATGGAAACACGACTGAAGTTTAAGGTTTCAAATCCAGTCCAGGGTTCTAGATGGTTCCACTCGGGTTCTACTGGGATCATTTCAGGCACAGTATTTAGAGAGGATCCTGGTGAAGCCTGCAGGTTCCAGCTGTAATCCCCCGTCAACTTGAATGTCTATTGAATATCTGTGATTCAACATTCAAGTGATGATGTTAGGTCCCAATGTTCTACAAGGTTCTAGAAGGATCCGGACTTTGTTGGAAGAGTTCTTGCTAAAAGTGAGATGTCTTGGGGTTTTAAGATGCCAAGAAAATATGTTCCATCTGGCCATAAAATAAAAGAGCAAAGCTGCTGTCAGATGTTTCAAACGTATTCCAGGGTTCTAGATGGTTCCACTCAAGTTCCACTTGGGTCATTTAAGGCCCAGTGGTTAGAAAGGGGCATCGTGTAGCCAGCAGATTCCAAGTTCAGTCCCCAGAGAACTTGGGTTGGAGAGGAGTTGATGATTAGGTCAAAAGTTCGAGAAGTTTCTCTGACACTTTGGAAGATTTTGGCAGGTGTCCTGACATTTGGTAAGCTTCCAGGAGGTCCTCGGATGGTTCTGGAAGGTTCCAGAGGAGCTCCAGGAGGTCCTCGGATGGTTCTGGAAGGTTCCAGAGGACCTCCAGGAGGTTCCCCTACTTCTGGGAGAAGACGGTCTGGAACTCGTTGAGCATGAGCTCCACGATCTGGCTCTGGAACACCATGTTGATCGTCATATTGGCTGACTCGGTCTGGGGGCGTAACAGCGTGGGGCCGAACACGATGGCGACGCTCTGAAACGACATCCTGTTGGACTCCTTGTGCTCGATCACCCTGCAGAGAGAGAGAGAGATCCAGCAGAGTGTTTCCTGTCAAAGGTCATTTATTTCTTTTTGTTTGAAAATAGTTGTAAGTATTTGGTTCTGTACGTCATCACAGTTCCAGACGACAAACTACAACGTTGCTCAGTATTTATTTTATGAGAAAAGAGTCTGTAATAGTCTATTGAGTCGATCAACGCGGGTTAACCCTTTCATACACACAATCAACCCTGGTTGAGTCCTCGGTGTGAAAGAGGTATTAGTATCAACTGGTGAAATAAGTTATTGTTATTACATATTAAAAGAGTTCTTTAAATTTGACCATATGGATTTAGTGTGGTACATTCCAAAAGATATCACACTTGATAGCCTCTATTTTTAAAGAAGAATTTGAAAATGTAAACAACGGCATAAAACCAATGATCTGTTGATCTTTACGAATCAAGACTCCATAGTCTGTTTAAATCGATAATCGAATCATGGATTTGGAAAATCGTGACCCCCCCTACTAATTAACATAAAACAATACATATGCTAAATAAAAGTCCTGATTTCAACCATGAAGGAAGAAAGTTTTATTAGGAGGCAATACAAGAAAACATGAAAAGAAGAAGTGAAACCCGTTTCCCTCCTCATCACTTTCTCTTTCTCTCAGCTATCAGTGGCTAACGATTAGCCTCGTGTTTGTCTCCAACAATGACCGACAACACGGGACAGAACATAAGAACTTGTGGAGCTAACATCCCACATCTGTTGGATCGGCCATTTTCAGGCTGATAGATTTGTCTGATCCTGGTTTCACAGACCCAGAACCGGGTCCTCCAGCTGAATATCGAACATGTCAACATGCTGTGAGTGTTTGGAGACGATAGTCCGAGTTGAACTCACCTGCGCAGGTGTTTGAACAGCAGCTCCATGCTGTCGTGGTTGGGCAGAGGAAGAGAGAGAACCAGGTCCTTCATGTAGGACACTTTCAGGTTGTAGTCCTGGAGCTCTGCATGGACATAAAGACACACCTCAACAACTACAGGCCACATGACCTGTGGACGTTCATGGTTCTCAGGTTCCTCACGATCGTGGTGACCCTTTGACCTTTTCTCTAGTTAGCCTTGTTGTGGTCCAAAACACGTCAGACAACACCTTCAGATTAAATCTCTTGATTTCTTTTAAATTTAAAGAGGACCTGTTATGCTTTAGTGCTTTCCTTTAGTGTGTTACATAGTGTTTTGTGCATGTTAAAGGTCTGCGAAGTTACTACTGACGGATGGCAGCGATGAACAGGTCGAAGCAGCTGAAGGGGAACAGCGGCTCTGGAAGCTCCCGCAGGAACAACTTCAGAGCTCCAGTGATCACATGGATCTCCTCCCACTGTCCGTCCTCCAGGTCCAGCTGCTCCTCTGCAGGGACAACAGGGACAACAGGGACAACAGGGTCAACGGGGACAACAGGGATAACGGGGACAATGGGGAAAACGGGGACAACTGGGAACAACAGGGACAACGGGGATAACAGGGTCAACGGGGACAACAGGGATAACGGGGACAATGGGAAAAACGGGGACAACGGGGATAACAGGAACAACAAGGACAACGGGGAAAGCTGGAACAACAAGGACAACGGGGAAAGCTGGAACAACAAGGAAAACGGGGATAACAGGAACAACAAGGACAACGGCGATAATTGGAACAACAAGGACAACGGGGAAAGCTGGAACAACAAGGAAAACGGGGATAACAGGAACAACAAGGACAACGGGGATAACAGGAACAAAAAGGACAACGGGGATAACTGGAACAACAAGGACAACGGGGATAACTGGAACAACAAAGACAATGGGGATAACAGGAACAACAAGGACAACGGGGATAACAGGAACAACAAGGACAACGGGGATAACAGGAACAACAAGGACAACGGGGAAAACAGGAACAACAAGGACAACGGGGATAACAGGAACAACAAGGACAACGGGGATAACTGGAACAACAAGGACAACGGGGATAACTTGAACAACAAGGACAACGGGGATAACTGGAACAACAAGGACAACGGGGATAACTTGAACAACAAGGACAACGGGGAAAACAGGAGCAACAAGGACAACGGGGATAACTGGAACAACAAAGACAACGGGGAAAACAGGAACAACAAAGACAACGGGGATAACAGGAACAACAAGGACAACGGGGATAACAGGAACAACAAGGACAACGGGGATAACTGGAACAACAAGGACAACGGGGAAAACAGGAGCAACAAGGACAACGGGGATAACAGGAACAACAAGGACAACGGGGAAAACAGGAACAACAAGGACAACGGGGAAAACAGGAACAACAAGGACAACGGGGATAACAGGAACAACAAGGACAACGGGGATAACTGGAACAACAAGGACAACGGGGATAACAGGAACAACAAGGACAACGGGGATAACTGGAACAACAAGGACAACGGGGATAACTGGAACAACAAAGACAACGGGGATAACAGGAACAACAAGGATAACGGGGATAACAGGGGAAAAAAGGGACAATAGGGACAACAGGGACAACAGGGACAAACGGGGACAAAGTGAAGAAGAGACAGACAGGCAGGCTGTTACCATGATCAGCTTTATGTCGTAGTTTCTGAATCACAGCCAGGTTTCCGCTCACTCTGTAGATCCCGTCCACATCCAGACCTGAACACACACTCACAGTTACACACTGTCGGTTGTGTGTATATTTGTATTAATGTGTGTATGTGTGTTGTGTGTTTATTTGTATTAATGTGTGTGTGTGTGTGTGTTGTGTGTTTACCTCTCCTCTCCACTGTTCTGATACACTTCTCCATGAATCTGGGGATGGTGGTGTTCTCTCTGTGACAGAGTGTATCCAGGTGACAGCCGAACACATTATCTGATACCAGAGAGGAGAGGGTTAATATTATACACATCATCACATCCATCCATCCATCCATCC
>CAKAOJ020000486.1:85000-100000 GCA_916701645.2 Sebastolobus alascanus
TATCTTGTTAGCACAGGTTGTTATCTTGTTAGCACAGGTTGTTATCTTGTTAGCACAAGTTGTTATCTTGTTAGCACAGGTTGTTATCTTGTTTGCACAAGTTTTTATCTTGTTGGCACAGGTTGTTATCTTGTTAGCACAGGTTGTTATCTTGTTAGCACAGGTTGTTATCTTGTTTGCACAAGTTGTTATCTTGTTTACACAAGTTATTATCTTGTTTACACAAGGTGTTATCTTGTTAGCACAAGTTGTTATCTTGTTTACACAAGTTATTATCTTGTTTACACAAGTTGTTATCTTGTTAGCACAAGTTGTTATCTTGTTAGCACAAGTTATTATCTTGTTAGCACAAGTTGTTATCTTGTTAGCACAAGTTGTTATCTTGTTTACACAAGTTATTATCTTGTTAGCACAAGTTGTTGTCTTGTTAGCACAGGTTGTTATCTTGTTAGCACAGGTTGTTATCTTGTTAGCACAAGTTGTTATCTTGTTAGCACAGGTTGTTATCTTGTTAGCACAAGTTGTTATCTTGTTAGCACAAGTTGTTATCTTGTTTACACAAGTTATTATCTTGTTTACACAAGTTTTTATCTTGTTAGCACAGGTTGTTATCTTGTTAGCACAGGTTGTTATCTTGTTAGCACAAGTTGTTATCTTGTTAGCACAAGTTGTTATCTTGTTAGCACAAGTTGTTATCTTGTTGGCACAAGTTGTTATCTTGTTAGCACAAGTTGTTATCTTGTTTGCACAAGTTGTTATCTTGTTTACACAAGTTATTATCTTGTTTACACAAGGTGTTATCTTGTTAGCACAAGTTGTTATCTTGTTTACACAAGTTGTTATCTTGTTGGCACAGGTTGTTATCTTGTTTACACAAGTTGTTATCTTGTTAGCACAAGTTGTTATCTTGTTTACACAAGTTGTTTTCTTGTTGGCACAGGTTGTTATCTTGTTAGCACAAGTTGTTATCTTGTTAGCACAAGTTGTTATCTTGTTTACACAGGTTGTTATCTTGTTTACACAAGTTGTTATCTTGTTAGCACAAGTTGTTATCTTGTTAGCACAAGTTATTATCTTGTTAGCGCAAATTATTTTCTTCACAAATGTTCGTTCGGCTCACGTCTTCGGCCACGCTGTGTCTCCAGTTCCTGACCTGCACAGTCGTTCCCTCCTCAGAAACTCCATTTCCCATCAGTCTTTGGGGCAAAGTTGGAAGCTGGAACAATCAATGAATCAATGAATTAATTAATGAAAACTCAGGTGCATTAACTGCATGACTGACTAACAAACTCATTGATCTATTGATTGATTACCTCCTGTAGTCTGATCTGGTGGCCGGTTCCATCTTTCAGGTCCAGCCTGGCTCTGGGAATCAGAACCGCGAGCTGCTGAGGATCCTGGGAAAAACAACCAGTGACAAATTGGAGATTAAATAGCAAAACTGATGAGAGATTCACATGTCAAAATTGTAAAAACAACGTAATCTTGAGTCTGTGTGTGTGTGTGTGTGTGTTTGTGTGTGTGTGTGTGTGTGTGTGTGTGTGTTGTACCGTTGTGAAGACGTCGTTGTCATTCTGTGCGTCTACAGGATAATCTTCCTCTGGCAGCGGCGGCTTCAGATTAATCACATAAACAACAATTATTATTAAAAAAAACACAATTTTTATCTTAACAAAACACACAACTGTTCTTCAGTAGTGTAAAAGGCTTCAGCAATATTAACTTAGTTTCTAATTCTCCTTATTTCTTTTGTTGACATCATGAGTTTAACCCAGATTTATCTGAGGATCGTACCGGGTCATCTTGGTGCCTCCTGTTGGATGTAGATCCTGAGGGGGAGGTGGGGGAGGTGGGGGAGGTGGGGGAGGTGGGGGAGGTGGGGGAGGTGGGGGAGGAGGGGGAGATCGGCTCTGGTGCGGTCCACGACGTGGCCCCTGAAGTTGGGTTGTAGTAGTAAAACCTCCCTGAGACTTTGTCCACCAGCTGATCCCAGCCTCCAGAACCCTGACAGGAAGCAGTTCACAGATACAGGAAACGTTTTACAGGCTCTGTGACGACCGCGGTGAACTTTAATCCTACAAACGGACGCCGGTGACTCGTACCTGAGAGGAGGCGGGGGGGAACAGAGGGGAGGGGGAGGTCAGCGGTTCCGCCTCGCTGCCCCCGGACCGGTCCACGTCTCCAGCCGGCGGGGAGGGGGGGCCTCTCGGGTCGGACCAGGTCGTCTGTCTGGTTAGAGGATGGAAATAAAACACCTTCCCGCTGTCCTTGTCAGTGTGCACCTGAACAAACAACACAGTAGAGACGGATTCTATTCATTCTATTCAAAGATCAAACCCTCTCCCGACAGAAAGCGTTGGTTTAGCTGAAGTTTTGACTGAAGTTTGTCCTGTTGGAGTGTCTCGGAGCAAGGCAGTGAGCCGTCAGCTGTTCCTCAGCAACATGGGAGCTTTAAGTGGAACCAACCTGAACGGCTCCGATTCCATCTGATTAACCTTTAATGAGCTCAGAGAGTCGCAGTCTATATTCCATCACCAGCTACTGTACGGGCAGCAGCTGCTTATCAGCTGTTCAGCTTCCACCTGATTCACCAACAGAGACCAAAGAGACCCGAGAGGCTGCTTCACTTTCCACACCTCAGTACAGAGTAAATGAGAGATTTATTTTTTACTTATGGGTCAACTAAAACTAACTTTATCGTTAGCTACCAAGCAACGAACCAGCTGAGTTCTAAATCAAAGTTACATTGATCCGTTAGCTCAACAGACGTTTTAATGCTAGCTCAAAGGTAACGTTTAGTAACGTTATAACAAAGGGATTAAGCTAAACAGCTGATTCCACGACAGTCGAGAGTAAACAACATGTTAACTACGAGGAGAAGTGCTCGTCATAAATAACATTTCATAATATTTCACAGAACGCTAACCGACCACGTCAGCCGACCTGTTCTTATTTATCTTCACGTTGTTTCACCACATCTAACACAAAACTATCCGTCTTGAATCCTGCAGTCAGTCATCATGTATTAACATCACCTGTTGTCAGTTGACCTCGTACCTTTACACCATTTCATCTCAGTAAAGGAAATAAGAAGAATCTTGATCAGGTAGATTAAAGTAATCCAGTCACAGAAAGAAGACTTCAGCAGGTCAGATTGCAATTTTGCAAAATTCCCGCGATTTCTCTGCATCATCATCGTAAAGTTAAAGTCCATAATGTCACCTTGAGACGGGTCCATCAGGAGTTCTGCTGAAGACATTAACCTTTCCAAACAAAACTGACTTTATCAGCTAAAACACCTCCTCATGTACCGTTAGTAAGACTCTCCATCCTCTCAGCACCAAAACAAACTGATGGGGACAGACTGGAATTATCTGCCTGTAGGCCACAATACTGAATTCAGGATCAAATATATCGCTTAGTGCAGTATATTAGTCACTCAGAATACCAAAGATGTTCTTAACCCTAAACCTAACCCAGGCAAAATTGAAAAAATAGAATCATTATCTGTAATATAAATTCACAATTATGAGATTATCTTCATGAGTGAAAGCATGATTTGTTCTGTTGGAGCTAAAATAATCTAAATTTGGTTCATTCTAGACACACACAGTGTTCTCAGGGTTCTTAGCCTCATTACTTTGAATTAAAAACAAGGATTATAAGAAGACAACCTGAGCCTCTTTCACCACAGGTTCCAATAACAGCCAGTTTAAACCTGAACATCTCCTGGTTTATATCTGTGAGTTCACACACCTGTGGGAGGTCAGAGGTCAGAGGTCATCTTACCTGCCAGCCATCCTGTGGGCTGAGCGGGGAGGCGGGGCTTATCATCCCGGAGGAGGAGCCTGGAGAGGAGGGGGCGTCGTCTGGGACGGAGGGGGCGTGGTCAGGAGGAAGTGATGCAGGGAGGGGGGGGCCAGTGACGGAGATCTGAGGGACGGACGTTTTCTTCAAAGAGGAGACGTTGGCGTAGATGGGCGATTTAGGCTGGAGCGAGCTGTTGTCCTACAGAGAGAGAGAGAGAGAGTTTAAAGGGACAGTACGTCCAACGCTGCTGGAGAGACAACAGGACGCTTTTATTTTACACATTTCAGTTTCTGAACTCATGAATGAATCTAAACTCTTTCTGATGTTTTTTTATTGAACAAACACAAAGTTACAGAAACTTTTTTTTTTTTTTTTTTTATCTCTCAACGATTAGTTGACCAATCAACTAATCAATCGACAGAAAATTCATCTGCAGCTGATCATCGACTGATAGTTTGAGTTTTCAATCTGTTTGTGTTTCATGATGTTTTTACGACTCTGTTCCTCATTAACACTAACAACCTGTCTCTGGGTGGGGACAGGAAGTCCTCCTCCTCTGGTTTATAAACACACACGCACGCACGCACGCACGCACGCACGCACGCACGCACGCACACACACACACACACACACACAAACACACACACACACACACATAAACAAGAGTAAAACATTGAAACAACAAACAGACGTAACAGCAGCCTAAAACTCTCTCTTTCTTTATGTTGAATAATAATAATAATGATAATAATTTTCTTGTTTCTTTCTTGTTGAAAAACAAACGTCTTCATTGAGTTTAGAGACAGAGGACACGTTTCAGCGAAACACTCAGTAACATATTCATTATTAATTAACCTTTGAACGGAGACTTTGTGTTGCGTTTGTGTGACGGAGGATTAATGAACACCATCAGTCACATAATTCAGCAGTATAGTCAAAATATGGCTTTTAAAAAAACATTATTTTCTGTTCCATTTGGACGTAAACTTGTTTTTGTGCTGCAGGTTTTCAGGTTTTCAACCAATGAACCAGAACAACATCCATTTGGGTAAAAAAAATATGACGACGTTTTTAATTTTTTGTATTATTTACATTGAAATAAACCTAATAAACAACTCATTTAGATGGAAATATTACTGTGTGTCCAAAATATGATTTAAAGTATAGAAATGCTGTGTGATAGGGTTCTAGTTAGTACTCTCTACTGTACTGTGATGCAGTAACAACACAATACTACAGACCCGATAAGACCAGGATCAGGTGTGACTCCTCTGAATGTTTAATAGGCTGGCAGTCAGAGGTCAGAGGTCACATTAACCTGACTGGAGATCAGCTGTCTTTCTGGACTTACCCATAATGCCTCTCTCTGTCTGTGTCCAATAAATTCTCTTCACCATCAAACTCCATCAGAAGGTTTGTAATCCGTCTGTAACTGAAGCTGCTTCATGTTGCCAGACTGCAGCTCTCCCCTGCAGCCTGTAGCCCCCCCCCCCGTCTCTCTGTAGCCCCCCCCCCCCGTAGTCTGCAGCCTGTAGCCTGTAGCCCCGCCCCCCTTTAGTCTGCAGCCTGTAGCCCCCCCCCCTTTAGTCTGCAGCCTGTAACCCCGCCCCCTGTCTCTCTGCAGCCTGTAGCCCCCCCCCCTGCCCCCTGTCTCTCTGTAGCTCCACCCCCTGTCTCTCTGTAGCTCCACCCCCTGTCTCTCTGCAGCCTGTAGCTCCGCCCCATCTCTCTGTAGCTCCGCCCCCTGTCTCTCTGCAGCCTGTAGCTCCGCCCCCTGTCTCTCTGTAGCTCCGCCCCCTGTCTCTCTGCAGCCTGTAGCCCCGCCCCCTGTCTCTCTGTAGCTCCGCCCCCTGTCTCTCTGCAGCCTGTAGCCCCGCCCCCTGTCTCTCTGTAGCTCCGCCCCCTGTCTCTCTGTAGCTCCGCCCCCTGTCTCTCTGTAGCTCCGCCCCCTGACTATATGCTGGGAATCATTTCCTAAACACGTCAACATGAAAACAGATGAGCTGATTAAACATATCTGACGTCTCAGAAGACAAAGTGATGCTGTCACCTGCTGGTCATTAACTACAAGAAGAAGAAGAAGAAGAAGACGAAAACAACAAGAAGAAGACAAAGAAGACAAGAAGAAGAAGAAGACGACAAGACCCACCGTGGGGCCCCGGGGGGCCACAGTGAACCTAGATCCTCACTGAAAAATAATATAATAATAAATAAATGAATAAATAAATAATAAATAAATAAATAAATGAACCTTTTCAGCTGTTCTGATCACACACAGTTGACACCAGCTGAATCTCCCTCAGCGCTCACACTGACTTCACTTCAGCGTCTGTCAGTATTTCAGACGCCAACGGCACATTTTTTAACACCATTTACAGTGTACACCTTTTACAGTGTACACCTTCAGGTGTCGGGTTACGCTGCTGATCCTCTCTCGTCCCTGCAGGCGACGCTGCAGCGACGCTCGCTTACAGCTTCCTGTCTGACCCTGAACACATCCTGCTGGCTGTGACATCACTACATCCTGCTGACCTCATCACATCCTGCTGTGACATCACCAGACGCCCCCCCCCCCCCCCCTTTTAAAGAATAAAAAGTAAGGAAAAGCACTATAAGTAAATTAAATAATTAGAATAATGAGTTAAAGTTAAACACAAAAAGAAAAAAGAATAATAAATATATAATATTCTAAATAAATAATTCTAAACATTAAAGATAAATAAAATAAATAATAGATAAAGTATAAACAAAATAAAAATATATACAATACAAATTACAATTAAAAATAATATAAAAAATATAATAAATCAAAATAAAAGTGAATTCCAGTTGTTACCCAGGACCAGTGTACTGGAGGTCAAAGGTCAGCAGTGTTTCTGCTCTAATGGGAATAAAAAGAGGAAACAGCTTTTTCTTCTTCTTCTTCTCTGACTTCCTGTGTGGAAGCTGCAGGAAATGACACGCCGTGGGGCTTTTATTTTGTAAAAAGACCTGCAGCTCTTAAATCTGACTGAACTTCATGTGGCAACAAATCAAATCCCCGAACATCATATGTTTTATATATGATGTGAACATTTATTATTATTGATGATTAATCTGTGAGAGGAAACCTATGACCTTTAACCCTGAAGATGTTCAGGAACGTTCACGTTTACATCTCCAGTGAGGGAAACATTCTGGTTCCTGTTCAGATGGAAACATCAACACGTGCGGTCTCCTGCTTCAAGTCAGCGTTTCAATATTTAACCATAAAGACCTCCATCTTTATTAAAAAATAATGAAAAAACAGCAAAGTCGTGGAGCTCCAACAGCGACGGAGCGAAGAATATTTCTCAAGCAGAATTAAAAACACTTCGAGGACACTTTGCTCAGCTAGTGACGAGTTTTTGTAGTTAGATAATAAAATCAGAGTGAAGGTCCGTTTTGAAATTGTTGCACGTTTAAAAATAAATCATGTGTCGATCACGTTTACACACCGACTGCCAAACCTTCGTCCATCAAGTCAACAATACTTGCTAGCCAGCGTTAACTAACGTGTTCAGAGAATTATTCTGCCTCCACTTAAAAACAAACATAGGCACGCACTGACAGCATGGTTAATATCTTACTAACATAACTTTTCACTCCATAGGTATTTCATAAGGAACAATAAAGACATTCGATATAAAATCTGACTATTTTCTATCACACATGGTTTAATAAAGGAATATTACGACGGAGTATTAGGGCAACAAAGAGGGAAAAAAATAAATCTGAGATTATGAGAATAAAGTCAGAAGTTTAAGAGAAAAAAAAGTCGTATTGTTAAGAGAATAAAGTCATAAATTTAAGAGAAAAAAGTCGTAATATTATGAGTATTCAGAATTATTCTGCCTCCACTTCACGCTCAAGTCAACAATACTTGCTAGCCAGCGTTAACTAACGTGTTCAGAGAATTATTCTGCCTCCACTTAAAAACAAACAAACAACAAAAAAAGAAACGCCTTCAAAAAGCAGCTGGAGCAACAGGAGGGATCAGCTGTACAGGATGATGACCATCATCACCCACAATTAACAAGACCTCATTAAATATTGTAAATCTAGCGGGTTCCTCTCTCAGACGATCGGACCGTCTCAATGTGGACTTTGAACTGGGACAGGTCTCGGGTGTCTTACCTGTGTGGGGGGTGCGGCAGGTGCAGGTTGAGGCGGTGCTCCTGGACTCCGTCTTCCTCCAACCAGAGCCTCCAGGTCCAGGTTCAGGTCCTGGATGGACTCGTAGATGTGGTTTTTATCTTCCGCCTTTGGTGGATCCTCCTCGCCGCCGCTCTCCTCCACGCTATTCTCCTCCTCCGCCAACTCCTCCTCCTCAAGCTCTATCGGGGACTCCTGGTTGTCATGGCGACCTGTGGATGGCGAGGAGGTGCTGTGGTGGTCGCCGTGGGGGGGGACCTCGGGGGCCACCGGCGTCTCCACGGGGATGGGCAGGGTCTGAGGCCGCGGTGGGGAGAGGGGGTCTGCTGGACTGAAACTGGGAGCTCGAGCTTTGTCAGAGTCCCGGTGGTCGTCCAGGAGCCCCGAATGCTGCTTTTTGTTCACATCATCGTCGGCCATGTTTGTAGTCCCACTGGCAGCTGTGGTCCCGGTCTCTGCGGGACCAGCGGGAGGGTTGCTGTGATGTCGCGGTGCCGGTGCCACCGAAGACGGCAGGTCATTGAAGCCGAACGTGGACATGCGGTTCTCAGTTTTGCGGTATCTGGTGGCGGTGTCGGGTCTGAGCCGGATCATGACCTCATCCGCCGGTTTGGTTCTGGGCTCCTCAAGAGTCTTTGGAACGGGGACAGGGACGGCAACAGGCGCCGCCACAGGAAGCACCACGGGTTCAGGACTGGGCGGGTCAAAGTTCAGCGGCGAGGGGAAGTCTGGTGGCAGCTCCTTGACGTATTTGGCCGGGATGTAGAAGGGCTTGGAGGTCCGGTCCTTCTGGACCTGCCACCAGTGGTCGTTGGTCTTAGCCAGCAGGACGTAGCGCTCGTTGGGTTTGATGGAGACCAGCGCCCCGTCCCGACCCTGGTACTCATACTGAAACTCCACCAGGACCAGACCCAGACCTGCAAGACCCGGACCAGAACGGAGGATCAGAGGAAATAATGAACAGTACGAGTGCGAGTGCTAATGCTAATGCTAATGCTAATGCTAATGCTAATACTAATGCTAACTCAACTGTCACTGCTAACTAGAGCATTTTATTTATTTTATTTATTAGTTTATTTGACAGGGACAATACATAGGCATTGTTACACTTAATTAAAGTGCAACCGATGCAACGTATATAGGACTTCTAGCCATAGCTAATTTGCAGACCTTGTCCCTGGTTAGGCTTTTAAGAAAAAGAAGATAAAATAAAAAAGAAAATACAGAATAGCACATCATACATAAAATCACATAATACAACATCGTACAATACAGTCGATTTAAATATGTTAGTTCCCAATAAATAATCAGTGATCGCAGGTTTGGTTTAGTTTCAGCCAGTGTTTCACCTTTTCATTGAACGTAAAACAAGGACTCACCTCTGCCAAGCAGGGAGGAGGTCGTTGCCATGGTGATGGCCCCAGGCTCCTCAGGCCCCGCCCCCCTCAGTTAGACAGGTGACTCTGAATGTGAGGGGTCAAAGGTGACACCTGGTCCTCAGCCTCCTTAAAGAGAGAAAAGTAAATAGTATAATTAAGCAGCACTTTTCACCAGTGTGCTGATGCTAACATGATGCTAACATGATGCTAACATGATGCTAACATGATGCTAACATGATGCTAACATGATGCTAACAGGATGCTAACAGCTAATCCTGTGTTCCACCCAGAACTTTATATACATGTTGATCATGTATCAGCATTTATTATTATATACTGCTGGTAGTTTAATGTATAATAATACAACATCATTTATTAGTTGGTTTTATTTAGTTTTAATAATGAGATGTAGTGGAGTTATAGTATAAAGTAGTAGAACAGGGAAATACTCAGTAAAGTACAAGTACCTTAACATTGTACTTCAACACAGTACTTAGTTTCAGTTTAAACTGATATCTGACATCTCGTATGGATGAATGTGAAGAAAACAGCAGCTGGAGACGGAGACGGAGACAGGAATGTTTCTTCCTGTCAGAACAAGTCAAACTACAATTAGCTCCCAACTCCTCCTGAAGCTCCTGCAGCTAATGCTAACGCTAACCCTCATGTCTTCACTGACTCCAGCAGTACACCATCACACTCACCTCTCTTCTTCTACACTACTCTCACTGTCTGACCTCAGTGTTTCACATTAAAAGCCTCCAGGAGAGAAGAGGATCAGATCAGAGTTTCACATTAAAAGCCTCCAGGAGAGAAGAGGATCAGATCAGAGTTTCACATTAAAAGCCTCCAGGAGAGAAGAGGATCAGATCAGAGTTTCACATTAAAAGCCTCCAGGAGAGAAGAGGATCAGATCAGTGTTTCACATTAAAAGCCTCCAGGAGAGAAGAGGATCAGACTCCGCCCACTCCCCAGGTAGAGGGGCGTGGCTTAGTGGTGACATCACCTGGCT
This sequence comes from Sebastolobus alascanus, assembly GCA_916701645.2. Lineage (NCBI taxonomy): Eukaryota > Metazoa > Chordata > Actinopteri > Perciformes > Sebastidae > Sebastolobus > Sebastolobus alascanus. The sequence goes on from CAKAOJ020000486.1 coordinate 95,375, forward strand.
TTCCATCAATGTGTTCACCTATGCTTTACTTTCATTTAAGATTAAGTGGATTATTGAATACTTAAAAAACAAGAATAGTATTTGGAATATTCCCCCAGTTACCTGTTTGATCCAGTTGTTGGCATCAAATTTCTATTAAAATGTGACTTAAAATCCTGATTAAGTTAGCAAATCTTCATAGGCACGCACTGACAGCATGGTTAATATCTTACTAACATAACTTTTCACTCCATAGGTATTTCATAAGGAACAATAAAGACATTCGATATAAAATCTGACTATTTTTCTATCACACATGGTTTAATAAAGGAATATTACGATGGAGTATTAGGGCAACAAAGAGGGAAAAAAATAAATCTGAGATTATGAGAATAAAGTCAGAAGTTTAAGAGAAAAAAAAGTTGTATTGTTATGAGAATAAAGTCATAAATTTAAGAGAAAAAAGTCGTAATATTATGAGTATTCAGAATTATTCTGCCTCCACTTCACGCTCCGCCCACTAAATACCTCATCATGGTTACTAACAGAGTAAAGAGGGATATATTATTTGTATTATTATGTATTTATTTGACGTTCCCTGTTTATCTGAACTAGTTGTGTCACAGTGAACTGAACCTCTTTGTGTTTTAACATCTGATCACTTTGATCAATCAAATCAAACTGCAGATTAATTGATATTAATAATAATCATTAGTTGAAGTGAAACACGAATATTATCAGTCCATTATTACAACAACAACACTATGAGAACATAACAGCTGCTGACCAGGAGCCTCTGAGCAAGGCAGTCACCACACACACACACACACACACACACACACACACACACACACACACACACACACACGCACACACACACACACACACACACACACACACACAGAGAGAGAACAATAGCAGGAGGCTGATCTCAGGCCGGTTCTGTTTATAGAGGGAAGTGTCTGCTCTTCCTGTCTGCTGTAAGCTCCGCCCACACGGCAGCATAGACTCCTCCCCTCGATGACATCACACGCTGGTGCGTGTGTGTGTGTGTGTGTGTGTGTGTGTGTGTGTGTGTGTGTGTGTGTTTCCTGTCTAAAGGAACAATAGTGTGACTGCAGCAGATCTGCAGAACATTCAGTGTTTGATTTTTCTCGTCTTCACGTTTCTTTTTATCTAAACGATAATCAATAACTAATCAATAAATATGATCTGATGATGTCATCCAGTCTGAAACTTCAAAAGAAGGTTTTCATCAGAGAAACCTGTTAATACAAAAAGGCTTCACATTAATCAATACTAAAAAAAATACCGTGAAACTGCAATTAATAGACAGGCGTTTATTTGCTTCAATCACTGAACTCATCAGTTGTTGCAGTAGTTTCTGGGTTGATACCATTTGTTACACAGATTTGGTGTTAAATTTAACCATTTTTTACCACTGGAGAATTGATCAAAATGATCAATAATCCCTCCAAAATACCATATTAAGACACCAAGACCTTGAGGAACACCAGAGAAAAAGACATGCTGTGATTTGGGATCATAAACTTTTGACATTTGGAGATTTTTGCATTTTTCGGCAACTGGATGGCGAGAACTTGTGTTGTGTAAACTGCTCAGAAAACCCCCTTATTGTCAATCTAGCTAGGATGCTCTAGGTCTCTAGTTTGATCCATCCATCCTCTGAATGCTCTAGGTCTCTAGTTTGATCCATCCATCCTCTGGATGCTCTAGGTCTCTAGTTTGATCCATCCATCCTCTGAATGCTCTCGGTCTCTAGTTTGATCCATCCATCCTCTGAATGCTCTAGGTCTCTAGTTTGATCCATCCATCCTCTGAATGCTCTAGGTCTCTAGTTTGATCCATCCATCCTCTGAATGCTCTAGGTCTCTAGTTTGATCCATCCATCCTCTGAATTCTCTAGGTCTCTAGTTTGTGGCTGTAAAGTTTCATGAGGCTGTGATTATCCTAGAGGTCACCACAAGGTCATTTTATACAGTGAGGTCACGTTGGTCAAGGTCACACATGAATACAGTTGGGCTCATTGGATCCACCAGAGTCTCAGCTTTACAGTGATATCCAATATATGGAATTCAACACTGTTTATGGACCCCAGGATGCAGAAATATTCAAACACACCATTTTAGAATAGGAGACAATAACACATTTATACTGCATGTGATTATCATAAAGTGGGCATGTCTGTAAAGGGGAGACTCGTGGGTACCCAGAGAACCCATTTACATTCACATATCTGGAGGTCAGAGGTCAAGGGACCCCTTTGAAAATGGACATGACAGTTTTTCCTCACTGAAATGTAGCCCAACTTTGGAGCGTTATTTAGCCTCTAATAGATTCCTTATGTTTTCTAGTCTCATGTGATCTCTGTGTCTTCACTCTGAAGCTACTGGAGCCTCTGAAAGACAGTAAAGTCGGTCCAAAACATCTGAGTACTTGTTACACCACCGTCTGGTACCGTCTGGTACCGTCTGGTACCGTGACGTGACCCCATAAGCTTCTACCTTTGATTGTTTGTAATGTAGTGTGTTTGTCCGTCAGCTGCTGCAGAGATAAATAAAGTTTTACTAACTTGAAGTGAATCCACTGCAGGCTGCCGGCCCTTTAAGAGTAAACAGTCAAACCTGCTCTGAGTCACCTGAAACACACCTGAGGCAGGTGTGTTTCAGGTGTGTGTGAGACGCTGACATACTGGAATGTACCGACCCCCCCCCCCCTCTCTGTTTGTCTCTCGGCCACACCCACCCCGCCAGGAATGTAACACACACACACACACACACACACACACACACACACACACACACACACACACACACACACACTCCTCTGTTCGACCACAGGACTGAAGTGTGTGAGAAAATAAACTGTCAATCATCAAACTGAGGTCGAGGGTTTGTGGCAGGAGACGCCCCGTCGACCAATCAGAGGACACAGAGAATTTAAAGGGGCAGTTCAGCAGAAAACAGACGGAGCAGATCCAGACTGTTACTGATCTACACCATCATGTGACCTCAGGAACCCAACACCAATCAGGGCGTGTTCCAGCAGATGTGAAGTGGATTCAACCTTTACCCTCAGTGTGAGCTCCGGGTGTGGTTACACACACACACACACACACACACACACACACACACACACACACACACACACACACACACACACACACACACACACACACAGCAGATACAGAAATAACTGAGTTTAAATCATAAACCGTCAGCTGACTCCACCTCCTGAAGGCTGAGCAGGAATGTGTTGAGTTCTCACTGAACAACACACATATCTACTACACATCTACTACATATCTACTACACATCTACTGCACATCTACTACACACCTGCTACACATCTACTACACATCTAATACACACCTATTACACACCTGCTACACATCTACTACACACCTACTACACACCTACTACACACCTGCTACACATCTACTACACATCTAATACACACCTATTACACACCTGCTACACATCTACTACACATCTACTACACACCTACTACACATCTACTAAGCATCTACTGCACATCTACTGCACATCTACTAAGCATCTACTAAGCATCTACTGCACATCTACTGCACATCTACTACACATCTACTGCACATCTACTACACATCTACTGCACATCTACTAAGCATCTACTGCACATCTACTGCACATCTACTAAGCATCTACTGCACATCTACTACACATCTACTGCACATCTACTAAGCATCTACTAAGCATCTACTGCACATCTACTGCACATCTACTACACATCTACTACACATCTACTGCACATCTACTGCACATCTACTACACATCTACTGCACATCTACTGCACATCTACTACACATCTACTACACATCTACTGCACATCTACTACACATCTACTACACATCTACTGCACATCTACTACACATCTACTGCACATCTACTACACATCTACTGCACATCTACTACACATCTACTGCACATCTACTACACATCTACTGCACACCTACTACACATCTACTACACATCTACTACACATCTACTGCACATCTACTACACATCTACTGCACATCTACTGCACATCTACTGCACATCTACTACACATCTACTGCACATCTACTACACATCTACTACACATCTAGTACACACCTACTACACATCTACTACACATCTACTACACATCTACTGCACATCTACTACACATCTACTACACATCTACTGCACATCTACTACACATCTACTACACACCTACTGCACATCTACTACACACCTACTACACGATCGGACCGTACAGTGTGATCACTCAGGCCGTGGCTGATGATCGGACCGTACAGTGTGATCACTCAGGTCGTTGCTGGAGATCGGACCGTACAGTGTGATCACTCAGGTCGTTGCTGGCGATCGGACCGTAAAGTGTGATCACTCAGGTCGTTGCTGGCGATCGGACCGTACAGTGTGATCACTCAGGTCGTTGCTGGAGATCGGACCGTACAGTGTGATCACTCAGGTCGTTGCTGGAGATCGGACCGTACAGTGTGATCACTCAGGCCGTGGCTGATGATCGGACCGTACAGTGTGAGTGTGATCACTCAGGTCGTTGCTGACGATCGGACCGTAAAGTGTGATCACTCAGGTCGTTGCTGGC
>CAKAOJ020000486.1:105000-120000 GCA_916701645.2 Sebastolobus alascanus
GACAACCATCAGAGAGAGAGAAAGGTGAGTTTATCTGTTGGTGTTGTTGTTGATATTTCAGCTCTTCTCCCTCCTTTTCTCTCTCTGGCTGTTTGTCATAATTTTCTCTCCCTCCTCTCTCTCTCTCTCTCTCTCTTCTCTCTCTGTACATCTCTATCATCACTCATTTAATCTGTTTGTCATCCACCATCTTTGCATGTCTTTTCTTCTGTCAAACATCTTCCTGCTCTCTCGGACTGACGGTGCGTTTTCCTGTTGGAGCTTCAGTCTTCTGGGAACGAGCTGTGTGCTGTGTTGTCAATGTGTTTGTCTCATTAGATCTGAGTGTGTGTGTGTGTGTGTGTGTGTGTGTGTGTGTGTGTGTGTGTGTGTGTGTGTGTGTGTGTGTGTCCATCTCCACCCAGTCTGAGAAGCAGCTAACAGATCAATCTCACGTTCACTAAATGTCTCCTCGCTCAGAAGGTGTGAATGTTGTTCTTCAGTGCAGCAGTCAAGACGCAACATAACATGACACAAGTCAATGCAACGCAATATGAAACAAAATGACATGACATCACCTGAAGTGACACACACACAAACAACATGATGTGAAATACCACAAAATGACACGGCAGGACATTAAATTACACAACACAAAAAGATAGAAGTCATGACACAGAACAACACCACAAAAAAAATGACTTGACAACTCATGGCGTGAAATGGCGCAGAATCACACAACATAATGAAATATGACACTTCACGACAATACGACCACATGAATAGACATAACATGATGTTTAACATGTAACATGACATGACAAGACACAAATCGATGTGACACAATGACAGACCAAACATGACATCAAATAAAACAACATGACCTGAAGTCATCACAAAATGTATAGCTAGAGAAGATGTAACGCAAGATATAACACGACACGACAAGATATAACACGACAAGACAATATATAACACGACACAACAACATATAACACGACAAGACAAGATATAACACGACACGACAATATATAACACGACACAACAACATATAACACGACAAGACAAGATATAACACGACAAGACAAGATATAACACGACAAGACAAGATATAACACGACAAGACAAGATATAACACGACAAGACAAGATATAACACGACAAGACAAGATATAACACGACAAGACAAGATATAACACGACACAACAAGATATAACACGACAAGACAAGATATAACACAACAAGACAAGATATAACACGACACAACAAGATATAACACAACAAGACAAGATATAACACGACAAGACAAGATATAATACGACACAACAAGATATAACACAACAAGACAAGATATAACACAACAAGACAAGATATAACACAACAAGACAAGATATAACACAACAAGACAAGATATAACACGACACAACAAGATATAACACAACAAGACAAGATATAACACAACAAGACAAGATATAACACAACAAGACAAGATATAACACAACAAGACAAGATATAACACAACAAGACAAGATATAACACGACACAACAAGATATAACACGACACAACAAGATATAACACAACAAGACAAGATATAATACGACACAACAAGATATAACACAACAAGACAAGATATAACACGACATGGGCGCCCCGCTAGCTCTGCTGGTGTGCGGGCGCCCATAAGGGCTGAGTCCCGCGGTAGGCCCGGGTTCGAATCCGACCTGTGGCCATTTCCGCATGTCGCCCCCTCTCTCTCCCCATTTCTACACTATCCACTGTCCTATAAATAAAGGCATAAAAAGCTCCAAAAAATAATCTTTAAAAAAAAAAAAAGATATAACACGACACAACAAGATATAACACAACAAGACAAGATATAACACGACACAACAAGATATAACACAACAAGACAAGATATAATACGACACAGCAAGATATAACACGACAAGACAAGATATAACACGACAAGACAAGATATAATATGACACAACAAGATATAACACAACAAGACAAGATATAATATGACACAACAAGATATAACACGACACAACAAGATATAACACGACACAACAAGATATAACACGACACAACAAGATATAACACGACACAACAAGATATAACACGACATATAACACGACACAACAAGATATAACACGACACAACAAGATATAACACAACAAGACAAGATATAACACGACACAACAAGATATAACACAACAAGACAAGATATAACACGACACAACAAGATATAACATGACATAACAACAAGATATTAAATGACATGACAAGCTATAACACACCATGACAACAAAATATAACATGATGCAAGATATAACACGACACAACAAGATCGAACACGAGATAATGACAAGATATAACACAACATAACAACAAGATATAACATGACATAACATCAAGATATAAAACGACATAACAACAAGATATAATACTACATAACAACAAGATATAACACGACACAACAAGATATAACACAACATAATGACAAGATATAACACAACATAACAACAAGATATAACACATCATAACAACAAGATATAACACAACATGACACCAAGTTATAACACAACATAATGACAAGCTATAACACGGCAAGATATAACATAACATAAAAACAAGATATAACACAACATAACAACAAGATATAACACGGCATGACAAGATATAACACAACATAACAACAAGATATAACACAACATAACAACAAGATATAACACAACATAACAACAAGACATAACACAACACGGCAACAAGATATAACACAACTTAAACAACAAGATATAACATAACTTAACAACAAGATATAACATAACATAACAACAAGATATAACACAACATACCAACAAGATATAACACAACACGGCAACAAGATATAACAAAACATAACAACAAGATATAACACAACATACCAACAAGATATAACTCAACACGGCAACAAGATATAACACAACATGACTACAAGATATAACACGACATAACGACAAGCTATAACATGACATGACTACAAGATATAACATAACATAACAACAAGATATAACATAACATAACAACAAGTTATAACACAACTTAAACAACAAGATATAACACAACATAACAACAAGATATAACACAACATAACAACAAGATATAACACAACATAACAACAAGACATAACACAACACGGCAACAAGATATAACACAACTTAAACAACAAGATATAACATAACTTAACAACAAGATATAACATAACATAACAACAAGATATAACACAACATACCAACAAGATATAACACAACACGGCAACAAGATATAACAAAACATAACAACAAGATATAACACAACATACCAACAAGATATAACTCAACACGGCAACAAGATATAACACAACATGACTACAAGATATAACACGACATAACGACAAGCTATAACATGACATGACTACAAGATATAACATAACATAACAACAAGATATAACATAACATACCAACAAGATATGACACAACATAACAACAAGATATAACACGACATAACGACAAGCTATAACATGACATTACTACAAGATATAACACGAAACAACAAGATATAACAACAGACACTAAACAAAATAAATTAAAACATTATGAGCATTAAATGACACAACACAAAATATTACACAAATTGTCACAAAACATACAAACACTGACGCATGTCAAAGTAAACTACAGGATTCGGTCAGTGTGTGCTACACTCAAGAGTCTGGTTGAAAACAGCTGTCATCTTGCTCATGGTTTCATTGGTTTATTTTATGAGTTTATTGAAATGTATTGGTGCCTTTTCTATGGTTCAGTTTCTTTTTGCCTCAGAACAGGATGTCCACTGTGTCCATCTGTTTACTGCTCACACAGTGGCTGCAGGGTGAGGCAGCAGATGGCCTTTCTTCTGGGCTACCTGCCCACCTCTCCACCTCTCTCTCTCCTATTATCTCTCTCTTTCTACCTCTCTCTCTGCTAGATGTTATTCTCTTCTTTTTCCAAACTGTGTTTGTAAACAGTTTTTGTGTCAAGGATAGGGATGTTTGATAAGTATAAACCCATTACATCAGAGGTCCACACTGCCGTAGGAATGTCAAAAGAATATTAATATTGCAACATGAAAAAAGTTTATTGTGACTCCTGTTAGTGTTCTTTGTATTACTTCTGTTTGGGGGATAAACATGATGAATAACGTTTTAAAGTGTAATAACTAACTTCCTGTTGTTCCTCACAGTTTGAAAACCTCTGCTGTAGATTTTAATGACTCCGTGAACTTTCTTGTCGCGCCACCATCAGGAAAACTTTACATTTCTAGCTCCTCTTCTGTCTAAAAAAACAAACGTATCACTGAAGCAGTGAAATCACTGTGGTTGGAGGATGAATGTTGTCACTTTTTAATCTGTAAAAGGTGTAAAGCAGCTCAGTCGACTACAGGTTCTCAAAATCCCAGATATAACACGGCATGACAACAAGATATAACACAATGCAAGATATTACATGACATGACAACAATATATAACACGACATAACAACAATATATAACACAACATAACAACAATATATAACACGACATAACAACAATATATAACACGACATAACAACAATATATAACACGACATAACAACAATATATAACACGACATAACAACAATATATAACACGACATAACAACAATATATAACACGACATAACAACAATATATAACACGACATAACAACAAGATATAACACGACATAACAACAATATATAACACAACATAACAACAATATATAACACGACATAACAACAATATATAACACAACATAACAACAATATATAACACAACATAACAACAAGATATAACACAACATAACAACAATATATAACACAACATAACAACAAGATATAACACAACATAACAACAATATATAACACGACATGACAACAAGATATAACATGACATAACAACAACATATAACACGGCATGATAAGCTATAACACAACACGACAATAATATATAACACAATACAAGATATAACACAACATGGCAACAGGATATTTCATGACTTAACAAGATATAACACAATATAACAACAAGATATAACACGACATGACAACAAAAAAGGTGTATAGCAGCTCAGTCTACTACAGGTTCTCAAAATCCAAATGCTCCTTCCTCTATCCTCCCCCATCCTCCCCCATCCTCCCCCATCCTCCCCCATCCTCCCCCTCAGCCTCTCTGAGCAGTTGACCTCTGAAAAGCCTCATTAAGAATTCAGCAGAAAACTCAGACTGATGTATAAAGACAGAGAGAGTCCTGAGGCAGGAAGTCAGGAGGGAGACGACGAGACTCAGCTGATCCTGCTGACCCACTTCACAGAGGAGGAGACGAATATAGTTTCATGTTTAAAAAAGGCTCCGTAATTTCCTAAAACAGCTGCTCGCTGTAGTTTTTATCAAACAAACAGGAGGAAATAGTGACTTTGTTGGGGAATATTTTCAGCGGCGGTTTAATCTACATTTGGTGCTGTAGTGAGTATTTGGGGCAGCAGGACGGTGTATGTGGGACTGAGTCAAAATAAACTACAAAACGTCTTCAAAATTAGCCTCAAAAATGTAATTTCTAATGTAAATCAATAATTTCCATGAATTAGTTTGGTCTATCTATCAATAATGTGAACTTTTACTTTTTGTGCAAAACATTCAGATAATTCTAGTGTCACAGCACTATAAAGAAATGGTTCTTAAAAGTTCTCGATCAGGGTCAGGTGACTTTATTTGTACCCGTAGGTAGATTTGTTTTGCAGCAAAAATAGAGGATGGCATCCGTATTGACAATAATGTGGATCAGTCTGCTTTGGAGTTGATGTTTGTGTTTATTTGTGCTAAGCTAGGCTAAACATGTCCTGAACCTGACTCTGGAGAACACAAAGAAATGTTGAACTGTTCCTTTAAATCTCTATAACGTTAAATAGAAAGAATCGAGGCCCCAGGACGCTTCCCAGAGGGACCCCACGGACTATTGAAGACAGAAAACCAGAAGAGTTCACTAAATGTTGGACTGCTCCTGTAAATTAAATGTTGAATTCTGTGGTTTTCTGTCTCTGAACAGTAACTGCTGAGTCATGTCTGCCGACCTGGACGACACAGACAGCGTATTCGGTGAGTCTCACACACACAAACAGAAGTACTTTTACTCTAGCATAGTATTTTTACTGTCTGATATTAGTAATTATACTGTAACACAGTATTTTTATAGTGTGGCATTAGTACTTTCATTGTAACAGAGAATTTTTATAGTGTGACATTAGTACTTTTACTGTTACAGAGTTTCATATGATTCCAGTATCTTCACTCTAGCTTTAAAACTGAGCCGCTATAACCTAAAAATCACAAGTTGCGTTAAAGAAATTAGTGGCGTTAAAACAAATTTGCGTTAACGCGTTATTATCACGTTAACTTTGACAGCCCTAGTTCCAATATATCATTTTTTTTTCACCTCTCATAAAGTACTTCACTTCGTCTGCATGTCATTTGGATCTAAAATAATAATTTAGTGTATTTGTAGTTTTAGTTAATATTCTCCTAAAAAGAAGCACAGAGAGCTCTTTAATACAACGTTATGTATCATGAAGGAAACTAAACAGGACTTTTTTAAGTTCATTAATGAAGCAGCAGAGGTTTACATAGTATTTCTATTTATTTATTTATTTATTTGTTATACTACCTTATTCTGGAAGACACAATAACCAGTTTCATCCGAATTATTAATAAGCTCTCGTTTACTGCTGTGATTTAAATGTAACTTTGACTAACAGATTCAATTTGAAAAAATGTTTTAGTTTGAAACTAACAAACTATCTGGTAAAATATGCAGATAGTAAAAACATAATAAGACACGCTTGTTTTGCTATCTTTGTGAGGACCATGTCAGTTGTAAACCGCCGTACTGAGAGAGAGAGACCTGGTTTTAAGGTTCACGTTCTGGAGTCCTCACAAGTAGAGACAGACCAACGTGTGTGTGTGTGTGTGTGTGTGTGTGTGTGTGTGTGTGTGTGTGTGTGTGTGTGTGTGTGTGTGTGTGTGTGTGTTGGTCAGCATGATGAATATTTGATGGCGCTCTGATGGGCTGAGTGAAAGGAGGAAGAGGAGGAAGAGGAGGAGGAAGAGGAGCTCATTATGGATATACATACATACAACATATACTTTACATTTAAGTGTTATGATTTGGACCTGAACCCATCAGTGACACTACTAAATACCCGTATTCACTGGTTTCCAGCTGAAAAAAAGTGGTTTGGGACTTTAGTAGCATTTTAATATTTCATATTTATATTTTTATTTGAAATTTTATTCAACTTGATGTGTGTTTTAATCGCTAATCAACGATCAGTATAATATTATTTGACAGCTGGTGGACAATAAACGATGAATGAGAAATAACAGTAATTACAAATCACACATGAACTCACCTGTAACATGTGGTCGTCCGGTAGATCGGTGTGGATCAATAACCTGGGGGTCGGGGTTCATCTCCCATAATCCTCTGCTGCCTCAGCTGTCGAGGATAAACTCATGAATGTTAAATGTGACAGTGAGTGGTGAAGATAACTGCTGAGAGTGTGTGTTGGTGTTTCAGACCTGAACGAGGTCCCGGAGACGGAGCTGCTGGACAACAGCATCCAGAAGGGCCGCGCCCAGCTGTCCGTCAAAGCTCGCAGGCACCGCCCCTCGCGGTCCCGTTACCGTGACAGCGTGAGCTCCACGGAGGGCGACGACAGTCTGGAGAGGAAGGTACAGTTACTGTACTGTTACTGCAGTAAAAGTACTTATACCACAGTATCAAAACATACCCTGTTACTGCAGTAAAAGTACTTATACCACTGTATCAAAACATACCCTGTTACTGCAGTAAAAGTACTAATACCACAGTATCAAAACATACCCTGTTACTGCAGTAAAAGTACTAATACCACAGTATAAAAACACTCTGTTACTGCAGTAAAAGTACTAATACCACTGTATCAAAACACTCTGTTACTGCAGTAAAAGTACTAATACCACAGTATAAAAACACTCTGTTACTGCAGTAAAAGTACTCATACCACAGTATAAAAACACTCTGTTACTGCAGTAAAAGTACTCATACCACAGTATAAAAACATACCCTTTTACTGCAGTAAAAGTACTAATACCACAGTATAAAAACACTCTGTTACTGCAGTAAAAGTACTAATACCACTGTATCAAAACACTCTGTTACTGCAGTAAAAGTACTCATACCACAGTATAAAAGCACTCTGTTACTGCAGTAAAAGTATTAACACCACAGTATAAAAACATACCCTTTTACTGCAGTAAAAGTACTAATACCACAGTATAAAAACACTCTGTTACTGCAGTAAAAGTACTAATACCACAGTATAAAAGCACTCTGTTACTGCAGTAAAAGTACTAATACCAAAGTATCAAAACATACCCTGTTACTGCAGTAAAAGTATTAATACCACAGTATAAAAACACTCTGTTACTACAGTAAAAGTATTAATACCACAGTATAAAAACACTCTGTTACTGCAGTAAAAGTATTAATACCACAGTATAAAAACACTCTGTTACTGCAGTAAAAGTACTAATACCACAGTATAAAAACACTCTGTTACTGCAGTAAAAGTACTAATAACACAGTATAAAAACACTCTGTTACTGCAGTAAAAGTACTAATAACACAGTATAAAAACACTCTGTTACTGCAGTAAAAGTATTAATACCACAGTATAAAAACACTCTGTTACTGCAGTAAAAGTACTAATACCACAGTATAAAAACACTCTGTTACTGCAGTAAAAGTACTAATACCACAGTATCAAAACACTCTGTTACTGCAGTAAAAGTACTAATACCACAGTATAAAAACACTCTGTTACTGCAGTAATAGTACTAATACCACAGTATAAAAACTCACAACAGCCACGTCTCTTAAGCTCTACCTTCAGTTTGTAACACAGACTGATGACATCACGGTGACATCATACAACTGATATCATGTGTGTGTGTGTGTGTGTGTGTGTGTGTGTGTGTGTGTGTGTGTGTGTGTGTGTGTGTGTGTGTGTGTGTGTGTTTTATCAGGACAGTCCGCTGCACTCCACCCGCTCACCTCTCCACCTGGCGATGCGAGGCTCCTCCCCCTCTCCTGACTCACTGCTGTCAGCTCGAAGCCCCGCCTTCTCCTTCGACACATCACTGGTGAGACCAATCAGAGCGCAGGAAGGTCTTCATGTTGTAAATATTAATGCTAATTAATGCTAATTAATGCTAATGAGAAAGAAAGAAAGAAAGAGAGAAAACAATCTGCCTCACTCTGGTTGGTTCAGGTGCGGCGCTCTCCGGATGATGAAGGAGTGTCATTGGCTGCTCCCCCGCGGGGTCGGTACCGCCAGCTGACCAACGCCACATCTCAGGAGGCTCTGGTGACTCCCAGCAGCTCGCCGTCCAGGTCCTGCCCCTCCGCCGACTGCTCACGAGTCTACATGAGGAGGAGCAGGAGGCCCGACAGCGAAGGTACACACCTGAAAACACACCTGAAACACACCTGAAAACACACCTGAAAACACACCTGAAACACACCTGAAAACACACCTGAAAACACACCTGAAACACACCTGAAAACACACCTGAAAACACACCTGAAAACACACCTGAAGACACACCTGAAAACACACCTGAAACACACCTGAAGACACACCTGAAAACACACCTGAGAGTTAGAATACATGACAAGATATTGATTGTGTGTGTGTGTGTGTGTGTGTGTGTGTGTGTGTGTGTGTGTGTGTGTGTGTGTGTGTGTGTGTGTGTGTGTGTGTGTGTGTGTGTGTCAGTGTTGGTTTCTGACTCGAGTCGGGACACGAGTCCGGCTGATCCCGAGAGTCCGACTGTCGTCTTCGACAAGAAAACCAAGAGACGTTTCCTGGATCTCGGGTGAGACACACTCACATCACGGATGTATATATATATAATATATATATATATATATTATATATATATAATCAGATGTTTTCCTCCATAGACCACCGTCGTAAAAGAGACGTCAGTAACATGATTTAATAATTATATGGTCAAATATCCTCTAAAGGTTAAAACAGGTTCCTGAGGATGAGGAGCGACTGCTCTTCATCAGAGGTGTAAAACCAGAACTAATAGAAGACTCTTCTGATCGCCATGGCAACTGATTGTCTCCACAGAAGAAACTACGTATACATCGATGATTGTGTGACGGAGCGAAACTTTAATTTCCGATGGAATGAACGGAGCGCAGATATTCACGTCGGCCTCGGTGTGAAAAGGTTGAGCGCGAAAAATCCAATATTTTTTAAAATTTTGTCCCGGATGTGAAGAAGAAGCCTTCAGACCGGCACGTTTAGGGCCGACTAACTACCCATAATGCAACACCGGTGTTACAGCAGCACTCTCTCCATTCAAAAAGAATATCTGGGGTGAACATAGTCCTCAAATATAATACTAATACTTCTTCAAACATCATTTCCAAAAAAACAGATATTGTTTTATATTCGAGACGCGACTGATTGATCGATCACTTTGTCCAGTTTCTTGTCAGTAATTCATCAACAGAATGTTTAATATAAGAACAATAACACAATACTTGACATTGATGTAAGTAAAGAGAATAATAATAATAATATTAATAATATGAATAATGTACCTCTCTCTCTCTCAGAGTGACTCTCAGGCGTTCGTATATCAGAGTGAGGAAAGATAAATCCAACCGGCTCTCTGTGGGCAGCAGGTGAGTCCATCACGTCCTCTCTGAAGGACAAAGAGAAACAGATATTATGCATGTTCTTCCTGTCCTCACCTTGTCCTCTGTCCTCAGAGAGCCGTCTGAGAGTCCGTCTCGGTCTTCAGGATCCTTCGTCCCGTTCTCCTGGTTCACTGAAGGACGGGGGTCGCTCTCCTCCTCCGGGACTCCTCCTGGATCCCCCAAAAACCCCCCGCTGGGCTCCCCGAGACCCCGAAAGTCTCACTCCCAGGTACAGGACGCACTCTTCCTCTGTGTAGAAACCACAGACTGTCTCTGGTAGAAACCACAGACTGTCTCTGGTAGAAACCACAGACTGTCTCTGTGTAGAAACCACAGACTGTCTCTGGTAGAAACCACAGATTGTCTCTGTGTAGAAACCACAGACTGTCTCTGGTAGAAACCACAGACTGTCTCTGGTAGAAACCACAGACTGTTTCTGGTAGAAACCACAGACTGTCTCTGGTAGAAACAACAGACTGTCTCTGGTAGAAACCACAGACTGTCTCTGGTAGAAACCACAGACTGTCTCTGTGTAGAAACCACAGACTGTCTCTGGTAGAAACCACAGACTGTCTCTGTGTAGAAACCACAGACTGTCTCTGGTAGAAACCACAGACTGTCTCTGGTAGAAACCACAGACTGTCTCTGGTAGAAACCACAGACTGTCTCTGGTAGAAACCACAGACTGTCTCTGTGTAGAAACCACAGACTGTCACTGGTAGAAACCACAGACTGTCTCTGGTAGAAACCACAGACTGTCTCTGGTAGAAACCACAGACTGTCTCTGGTAGAAACCACAGACTGTCTCTGGTAGAAACCACAGACTGTCTCTGTGTAGAAACCACAGACTGTCTCTGGTAGAAACCACAGATTGTCTCTGTGTAGAAACCACAGACTGTCTCTGGTAGAAACCACAGACTGTCTCTGTGTAGAAACCACAGACTGTCTCTGGTAGAAACCACAGATTGTCTCTGTGTAGAAACCACAGACTGTCTCTGGTAGAAACTCACAACTGTTCTGGTAGAAACCACAGACTGTCTCTGTGTAGAAACCACAGACTGTCTCTGGTAGAAACCACAGACTGTCTCTGGTAGAAACCACAGACTGTCTCTGGTAGAAACCACAGACTGTCTCTGGTAGAAACCACAGACTGTCTCTGGTAGAAACCACAGACTGTCTCTGGTAGAAACCACAGACTGTCTCTGGTAGAAACCACAGACTGTCTCTGGTAGAAACCACAGACTGTCTCTGGTAGAAACCACAGACTGTCTCTGGTAGAAACCACAGACTGTCTCTGGTAGAAACCACAGACTGTCTCTGTGTAGAAACCACAGACTGTCTCTGGTAGAAACCACAGACTGTCTCTGGTAGAAACCACAGACTGTCTCTGTGTAGAAACCACAGACTGTCTCTGGTAGAAACCACAGACTGTCTCTGGTAGAAACCACAGACTGTCTCTGGTAGAAACCACAGACTGTCTCTGGTAGAAACCACAGACTGTCTCTGTGTAGAAACCACAGACTGTCTCTGGTAGAAACCACAGACTGTCTCTGGTAGAAACCACAGACTGTCTCTGTGTAGAAACCACAGACTGTCTCTGGTAGAAACCACAGACTGTCTCTGTGTAGAAACCACAGACTGTCTCTGTGTAGAAACCACAGACTGTCTCTGGTAGAAACCACAGACTGTCTCTGTGTAGAAACCACAGACTGTCTCTGTGTAGAAACCACAGACTGTCTCTGGTAGAAACCACAGACTGTCTCTGTGTAGAAACCACAGACTGTCTCTGGTAGAAACCACAGACTGTCTCTGGTAGAAACCACAGACTGTCTCTGTGTAGAAACCACCGGAATGTCTCTGGTAGAAACCACAGACTGTCTCTGGTAGAAACCACAGACTGTCTCTGGTAGAAACCACAGACTGTCTCTGTGTAGAAACCACAGACTGTCTCTGGTAGAAACCACAGACTGTCTCTGGTAGAAACCACAGACTGTCTCTGGTAGAAACCACAGACTGTCTCTGGTAGAAACCACAGACTGTCTCTGTGTAGAAACCACAGACTGTCTCTGGTAGAAACCACAGACTGTCTCTGGTAGAAACCACAGACTGTCTCTGTGTAGAAACCACAGACTGTCTCTGGTAGAAACCACAGACTGTCTCTGTGTAGAAACCACAGACTGTCTCTGGTAGAAACCACAGACTGTCTCTGTGTAGAAACCACAGACTGTCTCTGGTAGAAACCACAGACTGTCTCTGTGTAGAAACCACAGACTGTCTCTGGTAGAAACCACAGACTGTCTCTGGTAGAAACCACAGACTGTCTCTGTGTAGAAACCACAGACTGTCTCTGTGTAGAAACCACAGACTGTCTCTGGTAGAAACCACAGACTGTCTCTGGTAGAAACCACAGACTGTCTCTGGTAGAAACCACAGACTGTCTCTGGTAGAAACCACAGACTGTCTCTGGTAGAAACCACAGACTGTCTCTGGTAGAAACCACAGACTGTCTCTGGTAGAAACCACAGACTGTCTCTGGTAGAAACCACAGACTGTCTCTGGTAGAAACCACAGACTGTCTCTGGTAGAAACCACAGACTGTCTCTGGTAGAAACCACAGACTGTCTCTGGTAGAAACCACAGACTGTCTCTGGTAGAAACCACAGACTGTCTCTGGTAGAAACCACAGACTGTCTCTGGTAGAAACCACAGACTGTCTCTGGTAGAAACCACAGACTGTCTCTGGTAGAAACCACAGACTGTCTCTGGTAGAAACCACAGACTGTCTCTGGTAGAAACCACAGACTGTCTCTGGTAGAAACCACAGACTGTCTCTGGTAGAAACAACAGCGTCTCTAGATGACGTCATGTTGAGTGTTGATGGAGCAGCTGTTATATTCTGGTACTGATCCATCCAGACTCCATTCAGAAAACAAGCATTTTAAAAGTTGTCTGCTTGTCGTCATGGTAACAGACCTGACAAAGCATGAATTCAGACTTTTTACTAATCAGCATCATGATGTAGTTATTTCAGCATCATTTTGATCTGTTTATTGATATTAAATCAGTTTCTTTAGGGTTCATCCCTCAGTAGAGACGTGTGGCTGCTAGATACAGTCAGTGGAATAACACTGGATGTGAATACAGCTCACCGCCGGGTGATGTTATGAACCCAGACACCACGGAGTTTGGTTTTCTGAAATATCTGAGACTTCACCAACATGTACAAAGCAGCTACAGAGGTTATTTCTTCCATGGTTGATGGAGGACATGTTGTTGGTATCCATGGAGACGAGCTCTTCCTCCTCTCTGGAGCCTCTAGAACACACATGATACCGGCGGTCTAACTACTGCGAGTAAAGTGACCAACCAATAAGAGAGCGTGAGCGTGTGTGTGTGCATGTGTGTGTGTTGTGAACACACTTTAGTTCATCTCTTCTGTCCGTTTTATCTCCTCAGTTTACGACTCTCTCTGCTCACCATTAACGCTCCGAGGAAAGAGCTCCATTAGACATCCATCAGAGAGCTGCTAATGGCTGCAGTGTGTGTGTGTGTGTGTGTGTGTGTGTGTGTGTGTGTGTGTGTGTGTGTATGTGTGTGGTGACGCTCTCATGATCTTTGAAGCTGATATAAATATTTGAAAGTTTAAAATATCTGATATCGTATCAGCTTCATGTGTATTTTTAAAGTGATATTCTGTATGTTTCTCTTCATGTTCAGACTCCAACCAGCAGTGAATGTATTCACTATTATACTATATAAACTATTATACTATATAATAGATATACTAATATCATATATAATAGATATACTATTATACTATATAATAGATATACGAATATATAGATCTACAGAAATTAAATAACTGATGAATATATATATATATATATATATATATATATATATATATATTAGTGTTTTTAAGGTCTTCAGTAGGAACCAATGGGCTCTGAGCTGAGAGACACAGACAGGAAGTCAGACAGAGTTGAGAGACGGACTAACAAGGTGCTGGTTTGAGTCTGAACATGAGATTTCAGGATAATAAGACAGATATAGATTAACAGCTGCTTCATATCTTTACACAGAGCAACATGTCTGATAAAGATCCATTAACGGGTTGGTTAACGAGCAGCGAGACAGATCTGAGGTGTCGGCGCTCTCTGCTGGACAAACTGTGATGAACACATTAAATTAACCTCTTATATTAAATATATAC
>CAKAOJ020000486.1:122500-137500 GCA_916701645.2 Sebastolobus alascanus
CTGTAGTCATATTTAAAGTTTGATAAAAACATCAAAGTGAGACCTCTGTCTAAAGTTGTAGTCTGTAGTCATATTTAAAGTTTGATAAAAACATCAAAGTGAGACCTCTGTCTAAAGCTGTAGTCTGTAGTCATATTTAAAGTTTGATAAAAACCTCAGAGTGAGACCTCTGTCTAAAGCTGTAGTCTGTAGTCATATTTAACATTTGATAAAAACATCAGAGTGAGACCTCTGTCTAAAGCTGTAGTCTAAGTCATATTTAAAGTTTGATAAAAACCTCAGAGTGAGACCTCTGTCTAAAGCTGTAGTCTAAGTCATATTTAATGTTTGATAAAAACCTCAGAGTGAGACCTCTGTCTAAAGCTGTAGTCTAAGTCATATTTAATGTTTGATAAAAACCTCAGAGTGAGACCTCTGTCTAAAGCTGTAGTCTAAGTCATATTTAATGTTTGATATAAACCTCAGAGTGAGACCTCTGTCCTCGTCCCCTGCAGGCTCTTGGCGTCCTCAGTTCGTCCGATCGCGGCGCTCTGAAGCGTCGAATCAAAGATTTTCACTCTGCAGTCGAGAAGGAGAGAAAAGCTCTGAGACAGAAAGAAAAACAACGAAGAAGAGACAACGAACATCGCAGGAACTGACCTCCACCACCGGGGGGAGACAGAGGACAACAAGGGGGGAGGACAACGAGGAGGGAGGACAACGAGGAGGGAGGACAGATGACAACAAGGGGGAGACAGAGGACAACGAGGGGGGAGACAGAGGACAACAAGGGGGGAGGACAACGAGGGGGGAGACAGAGGACAACGAGGGGGAGACAGAGGACAACGAGGGGGGAGGACAACGAGGGGGGAGACAGAGGACAACGAGGGGGAGACAGAGGACAACGAGGGGGGAGACAGAGGACAACAAGGGGGAGACAGAGGACAACGAGGGGGGAGGACAACGAGGGGGAGACAGAGGACAACAAGGGGGAGACAGAGGACAACGAGGGGGGAGGACAACGAGGGGGGAGACAGAGGACAACGAGGGGGAGACAGAGGACAACGAGGGGGAGACAGATGACAACGAGGAGGGAGGACAGATGACAACAAGGGGGAGACAGAGGACAACAAGGGGGAGACAGAGGACAACGAGGGGGGAGGACAACGAGGGGGGAGGACAACGAGGGGGAGACAGAGGACAACGAGGGGGAGACAGATGACAACGAGGAGGGAGGACAGATGACAACAAGGGGGAGACAGAGGACAACGAGGGGGGAGACAGAGGACAACGAGGGGGGAGACAGAGGACAACGAGGGGGAGACAGAGGACAACGAGGGGGAGAACAGAGGACAACGAGGGGGGAGACAGAGGACAACGAGGGGGAGGACAGATGACAACGAGGGGGAGACAGAGGACAACGAGGGGGGAGACAGAGGACAACGAGGGGGAGACAGAGGACAACGAGGGGGAGACAGAGGACAACGAGGGGGGAGACAGAGGACAACGAGGGGGAGACAGATGACAACAAGGGGGAGACAGAGGACAACGAGGGGGAGACAGAGGACAACGAGGGGGCGACAGAGGACAACGAGGGGGAGACAGAGGACAACGAGGGGGAGACAGAGGACAACGAGGGGGGAGGACAGTCTCTGGATGAAGTTTTGTCTCATCATTGGATTCTGTATGAAAGACAAAGAGGGTATAAAAGCGAGCGTTGCCATGGTGAAGTGTTGTTGTTGCTACGGTGACTCTGAAGGACAAATGTGAGTTTTTGACCCAATAAATAAAATTCACCGAAATGATGATTAACAATTAAAATTCAGACACCTGAATGCATCGTCAGTTTAACTCTCTGATGTGACGAGCAGGGTTCAGCTTTAAGCCCCGCCTCCTCTGACGGACACACCATTTGACCACGCCCCCCAGTGACATCATCCACAGGAGGCGGGGCCTGGTTTTCGACAACAACCCCAGGAGGCGGGGCATGGTCTGTGAGGTCATCCCCAGGAGGCGGGGCCTGAGCTGTGAGGTCATCCCCAGGAGGCGGGGCCTGGTCAGTGATGTCATCCCCAGGAGGCGGGGCATGGTCAGTGATGTCATCCCCAGGAGGCGGGACCTGAGCTGGTGAGGACTGGAACAGGAACCTGAAGAAGGTTCTCTGATTGGTCGCAGCAGGACGAGCTGGTTGTTTTGAAGGAGACGCCTGAAACAGGAAGTTGATACTGCAGAAGAAGAGAAAAAGAAGAAGAAACAGCTGTAGGTGATTTAATGTTAAACGAAGTGAAGAAGAAATCAGACATTTTGATTATTCTTTCTGCTGTCAGATGAAAACTAAACAAGTCTGATGTGTTTAGTTTCAGACGTTGACTGACTGACTGACCTTTGACCTCTGACTGACCTCAGACTGACCTCTGACTGACCTCTGACCTCCACATTAAAATGATTATTTCAATAAATAAATCTGCGAAAGACTCGAGTGTCAGACGAGATTATCTTTCTATTTTCTTTCCAAACCATGAAGTTATAAACAGTTACAGTAAGAATTATTATTAATATATTATTACATACATATTATTATTATTATTATTATTATTAATATTATTATTAGTTGTATATTATTAATCTGTCACACACTGATTATAGATTATTGTCACAGTACTTGTTTCTGGTTTTATTTCTCTCACTGAATGGAACGCACCCCGAGAAGTAAACAAACAAACACCAATAAAAAGAAAAACTGGTTTATTATTATTAAAATATAAATATTATTATCATTGAAAACAAACAAAGTTAGCATCTCATTATAAAGGCCCCTGATTGGCTGTTAGCATCTCGTTATAAAAGCTCCTGATTGGCTGTTAGTGTCTCATTATAAAGGCTCCTGATTGGCTGTTAGTGTCTCGTTATAAAGGCTCCTGATTGGCTGATAGCATCTCGTTATAAAGGCTCCTGATTTGCTGATAGCATCTCATTATAAAAGCTCCTGATTGGCTGTTAGCATCTCGTTATAAAGGCTCCTGATTGGCTGTTAGCGTCTCGTTATAAAAGCAAATTCAAAAGACACAAAACAAACAAACGTCAATAAAATCTGTTTCGTCATAAAAACAAATAAATAAAAGTAAATAAATCAGTTCAAAAACAAAATATATGAAATAAATATTTATACACAAAATGACTTCATGTTCAAACACGTTTCTGACCTCATCGCCGCTCTGACGCCATCGCCGCTCTGACATATAAAATATTTCATACAAACAGCATGTAAACAGTAAACATATAGTAAAATAAATATATACAAAATAAAAATATTTAACAATATTTTAAAAAAATAATAAAAACACAAACATCCATAAATAATAAATAAATATCAGTAATAAATAATTTTTTTATAAATAAGCTGCAGATAAATAATTCTGTCCCTGATATCATTTCATTATTGATCAGTCTAACGATTATTATCATTATTGATCAGTCTAACGATTATTTCCTCAACAATCAAATAATTTTGTCCAAAAAGTCAGAAAACAGTGAAAATGTGTTTCTTCTTTTGTCCAAAAGACTTTTTGCTGGTGATTGATCATCATTGATTAATGGATTAAGCGACTGATGTGAGTGAGAGCCAATCAGAGCGGATCTCAGCATCAACGTGTGGTGTTTTAGTTAAAGTTCCTCCTGCAGACGTTGAATCAGTGAAAGTGAAGAGAAGAGCAGCAGCTCTCCTCGGGACAGGTTCAGACCTGCAGACTTCAGATCAGTTTGATCCTCTCTTCATTCCTGGAAGGTTTCTGAACTCGCTCACATTCCTCCGACACACGACGCCGAGCAGGAAACGGGTCCTGAAGAGTCCACCTTCACAATAAAACGTCTGAAACGTCTCTTCAGTCTCTCTGAATAAATAAATCTGACAGCAGCAGAGAAGACACAAAGATTGTCTCTGCAGGAAGACGTTTCACTCAAATGATGATCTCAGCGTGGTTATCTTCGACCGCAGATCAATAAATCACGACCTGAGACGCCTCAGCTGTGTTTTGTTTCATCAACTTTAACTCCGTTCAAGTGGTCCTGATTTTCCCGTGTGTCCTCGAACGCAGCGTGTTGCTGTCCCCGGGTGGGCGGGGCTTAGCGTGTACCTGCAGCTCGCCTGTAGGTGTCGATGGCTCTCAGGCTGCGCATCATGTCGTGACAGAAGGCGAGGAGCTGCTTCAGCGTGGCGTTGGCCGCCACCTGCACCTCGTAGCCTCCCAGGAGACGGGACGCCAGGTCCACGCTCTGGTTCTGATCCGCCGAGCCGCCGAGCTGAGCCGCCTCCTTCATCTGAAACACAGAAACACGCGGTCAGACTGAAGTCGCCTCCGCTGCAGACGGTGATGACGTGGTGTCCGGTGTGTGCGTTACCTTGGTGATGTGCGTCAGAAGGTCTCGCAGGTCGGCTCGCAGGCCGTCCAGCCCGCTCAGTCTGCCGGACAAATCTCCCAGCAGCCTCTGGTACAGCCGGACGCCAGCTGACATGCGACTCACACAGACGTCCTGTGGGGGGGGGCGAAACGGACAATTAACTCCTTTATTAATACAGAAGAACCCAGAACTAGAACCTCCCCGAGGACTGAATGAACCCAACACCTACAGGAGCAACAGAACCTCCTGAAGAACCTCCTGAAGAACCTGCTGAAGAACCTGCAGAACCTCCTGAAGAACCTACAGAACCTCCTGAAGAACCTACAGAACCTACTGAAGAACCTACAGAACCTCCTGAAGAACCTACACAACCTCCTGAAGAACCTACAGAACCTCCTGATGAACCTACAGAACCTCCTGATGAACCTACAGAACCTCCTGAAGAACCTACAGAACCTCCTGAAGAACGTACAGAACCTCCTGAAGAACCTACAGAACCTACAGAAGCTCCTGAAGAACCTACAGAAGCTCCTGAAGAACCTACAGAACCTCCTGAAGAACCTACAGAAGCTCCTGAAGAACCTACAGAACCTCCTGAAGAACCTACAGAACCTACAGAAC
Source organism: Sebastolobus alascanus (assembly GCA_916701645.2). Classification (NCBI taxonomy): domain Eukaryota; kingdom Metazoa; phylum Chordata; class Actinopteri; order Perciformes; family Sebastidae; genus Sebastolobus; species Sebastolobus alascanus. The sequence continues at coordinate 127,499 of CAKAOJ020000486.1, forward strand.
CTACAGAACCCCCCCACATCCCCCCCCACATCACCCCAGACTGCAGACTCACCAGCGTGAAGTCTTCTGACGGCAGTTTGAGGACGGGTGCGGCGGGGATGCCGAGCGACGCCACCATCATCAGCAGGTTCGATGTCTGCGTGGAGGAGTCGAGGGTCAAACCCTGAGGAGAACCAGGAAGACGTTATTAACACATGAAGAAGAAGAAGAGCCAATAGGAGTCGAGCCAATGCAGCGAACCAGGTGTCTCGTTTACCTCGTTGGTGACGGTGGCGTCGTGCACGGCGCGGACGTTTTTCCGGATTTTCTCCACCAGCGTTATTGCCAGCTGGGCTTCGTCTCCGAGCAGGTTGACGGGAGCTGATTGGATTAAATCTGCCAACAGGAAGCAGTGCAGCAGGGCGGCGACTGGACGGAGAAAACATGATTATTGTTTATTTCCTGCATGGAGGGTAAATACTGCCAGCTAAATATTTAATATGAAGAGCAATAAAATGAATAAAAGACAACCTTTAAAGCTTTACGTTGAATAATAACACATCATAATTAATGCTTTTATAGATCAGCTCTAATCCATTAATAGGCTTTCACTCGTTAAAATGTATTTATTAACAAACTTTATTATTTATCATTCAACATTACCTGTGCAATACTTGTATATATTTACCATACACCAATATTTCCTTTATTATTATTATTATTATTATTATTATACTGTATATTATTGTAAATACACTATTATTTTTATTTTTACTTTATTTTATTATGTTATTCTTTGCTACTTAACCTACTGTTTCTTTTCTTAATGGAGCTTCCCAGCGAAAAGTATTTCACACGATTGTACCTTTATAACCAGCGTGACAATAAACATCTTGAATCTTGAATCTTGAATTTACAGCTGAAAGGATTATTTTTTTATTACTGACTTATTAACATTTACAACTGCAGACTTGGTTCATTAGAAAGTGAAAAAACTATCTATCTATCTGTCTGAGTCTTAAAGCTGCAGTATGCGATATTGTCGCAAATATGATTTGCTATGAAAGATATTTTTATAAAACGGCCGCTATATCGTGACATTAATACATGAAACAGGTTCTCTGAAAAAAAATCATGTTCCTCTGTGAAAATGAGAAAGTTTGTGACGCGGCCGCCATTGTAAAAATCTGTTGAAGGAACGTCAAGTTCTGGTGACATGACCGGAGCACAGCCAATAGGAACGCTCTCTCTCTCTGAAATGACCTGTGATTGGTCAAAATCTGCCGTCACGGGCTAGATTTCTCTAAAGCCTGAAAACAGAGACATGAGGAGGAGCAGAAGTCTAGTTTTCTCTCAGAACACTTGAATTACAATATGCTGAAAGGTTATTATGGGATTTTTGCCAAATTATGCCAAAAAATTGTTGCCTACTGCAGCTTTAATCTTTCACGCATTGTTGCTGTGCAGTTGTGGCACTCTCGACCCTCCATACAGGTGAGGTCCGGTGTGACGTATAGAGGTGTGCAGGTTAATCCAGGTGAATATTTAACACCAAAAATCCATTAATTTAAATGTGATTCTGTTAGAGTTTTGTTCTCCGGTCAGTCAGATCACACCTGTGCTCGCGCCTCCACCAGACTCCGTGCACGTTTCTCTCCTCACCACGTGCACATCACGCGCACGCTGCGCTGAAAGGACAGTAAAAGTTGTTTCTCACCGGTCGCAGAGTTCATGTCGGTCAGGGCGGCTGTCGGTGTCTCGGTGTCGGTGTCGGTGTCTGTCCGCCGGTAAACTCCTCAGCTTCTCTGTCGGATTCCATTTGCAGCAGGTTGGATCTTTTTATCTGACGGCAGCTCCGGCGGGTTTTCCCCTTTGACGAGCAGCTGTGCGGAGTCACACCGAGTCACACCGAGTCATCCCGATGAATCCCGATGCGTGACGGAGCCTGTTGCGTGATAACCAGCAGAAACCGCAGGATGTCCGTGTGGACCGTTCAGACCGCTTCCGGTAACACACTCTCATTAGTTATTAATAAATAAATATATATATTATAACCCGTTCAAGAACACTCCATGGGTTAGTTTGTGCTAGTATCATTATCATTATTAGTATTATTATTATTATTATTATTATTATTATTCTGATTATATTATTATTATTATCATTATCATTATTATTATTATTATTATTATTATTATTATTATATTACTATCATTATTATTATATTACTATCATTATCATTACTATTATTATCATTATTATTATAATAATAATAATAATTATTATTATTATCATTATCATTATTATTATTATTATTATTATTATATTACTATCATTATTATTATATTGCTATCATTATCATTATTATTATTATTATTATTACTATCATTTTTATTATCATTATGATTATCATTATTATTATTATTATTATTATTATATTACTATCAATATTATTATTATTATTATTATTACTATCATTATTATTATATTACTATCATTATTATTATTATTATTACTATCATTATTATTATCATAATTATTATCATTATTACTATCATTATTATTATCATAATTATTATCATTACTATCATTATCATTATCATTATTATTATTATTATTACTATTATTATTATTATATTACTATCATTGTTATTATTATTATTATTACTATCATTATTATTATTATTATTATTATATTACTATAATTATTATATTATTATTTTTATTATATTACTATCATTATCATTATTATTATCATTACTATCATTATTATTATTATAGTACTCATTATTATTATTATTATTATTATTATTATTATTACTATCATTATTATTATTATACTATTATTGTCATTATTATTTTTATTATTATTCAGAATCAGCATCAGGTTTATTGCCAAGTAGGTTTTCACATACAGCGGTTTTGCTTTGGTGCATAACATAAACATAGTGAGAGAAAATTAAATTAATAAGAAAGTATTGCAAAAATCAAGAAATATAAATATAGCGTAGAAGAAAATTACAAAAAAATATTATAATAAAAGTCTCATGATGCAGAAAGTGTTATACATCCTGTTATTAATACTCAGCAGCATGTTACGGGTTTAAATACTGTATATTAATATTTCTGTCTATAACAATAATCATTTTATTTTACAGCTGTCAGATAAATGTAGTAAACGGATATACATGAAAACCTTCAATCATCCAACAGCACCTGAACGCACCATCAGGGCATTTTAAACATCTCACACTGTAAAAAGTTAAACATGACATGAAGAGTTTGTTTAAGGTGGAAAATAATAATAAAATGATTCTGTATGTTATCAAATATTATTTATTATTTCCTTCCTCAAACATTTAATATGATTTTGTCTTTTTAAAAATGTTTTGTATTCATTTTCTCTCAGCATTTTGACATTAATATCAGATGTATAATGTGGGGCATCGAGCAGGAAGTGAGATTGACGTGTTGACTGAAGGTGCGTCAGATTGATTATTCACCTCACTTCCTGTATGACGTAATTTCCAGGATTTTTTCTCTTTTAGAAATCCTGGAAAACACATTTTACTTCCCCTCCTGCTAAAACTTTTCCTCAGTAGTAAAAGTACTTTTACTCAAGTGAGGTACTTTACTTGAATATTTCAGTTTGTACTTTTATCATTTAAAAGTATCCGACTGTTTATTACAGATTCTGATTTCACACCTAACAAATAAAATATGAATTAAAACATTAATACAGATTTATGTCATATTATACCTCAACGTATGCAGCAGTATATAAAGCACTTCAAAGTATTATCAACACAATGTACTTATACTGTGTATCCTAATTCATAATTGGGATTTAAAGGGATATTTGTGTGATCAAACACTCTAAACTCAAGGTTCACTTACTGGCTTTTTCCAGAGCTTTCGACCACATCCCAGAGTCTTCTTCAGTGAACGGGGCTGGCTCAGCTGGAAGAGAGACTCACGAGACACCTGAGGAAGACCATGGGATTCGGTCAAAAGTGCCGGAACAAAAGCATTTAACCTTGAGTTTAGATTCTTTCAATGCATGGAAAGAATGTTTTGACTTCAGGAAGCAGACGGACGTAACTAAAACAGTAAGGGGCCCTTTAAACGCCGACATCTCTACTGGAAGAAAAACATCAAGGAGACAAAAACTTTCCATTAATGTGATTTTACTCAGAACATTTCCACCTGTGTCGTCACTAGTTTCCCTGTTATTGAGGAGTAGCTCTGACTGAATGTTGTGTTTCCTCGGCTGTAAAGCAGTTAAGCTGTGAAAGCAGCCCGAGGCTGCAGAACATCGCTGACTCAGAGGTTTTTCTGATGTTATGAAACGTTCACCGTCACAGCTTGAGGAGCTCAGAACCAAGAGGCTGCTGGGAAACCGCTCCTGTTGTTTATTGCACGTTTTATCAGGTATTTACAGAAACTGATTCTTGTTTTTTTTTGTTCCAGATGTGATCATCAGTTTGACATCTGGAACGTTTCCAAACACCAGTTTCATGTCGGACACGACGAGATCAATAACAAAGATATTATTACTGTTAACCGTCTTTAATCACAACAATATGTCATTATTAGGGTGAGTTGCTGTAACGTGGGACAGCTGAGCTCCAGTGAAGGTCTTCAAACAAATAAAAGTTCAGAAAACTATTGATTAACACGAGCTGTTCAAACAGGAATCCGCCGTGTGACGACCTCTCAACGGTCAATGACCGCGTTCAGACTTAATGTTAAAGGTATAAATCTATTAGAAATAAAACAATCCTGCTAGTTTTTATCAGGAGATGTTTATGATGTGTTTGTTCATCAAGAGATATTACAATATGGTGTAAATATTCTCTACATAGACCCGTTTAGTGATGAGGTCATGATGAGGTCACGGTGTTAGCTGGAGGCTAACCAAAGCAAAGTCTGGAGGCTAACTAACACTAGCAGTGAACTAAAGCTACACATCTAAAATGTCATCTTGCCAGAATCCAGATATCACAAACATTTGAGATGCCAAACTGTGATTGGAGGCTCTAGAGAGCTACAATATGAGAGAAACGTTTCAGAGATGGAGAGTAAATGTTGATCATATTTAGCCTTCTGCTAACAGCAGCCGTTACATTTTAACAGTTTTACTTTGCAATTCACAGCAGATTTATGATTTCTTTTAGCTGTGCATATAATTATGCATAACAGATATGATAATATTTAATGTCTTTCTAATCTGCCTAAATGCTTCAGAACTATTATAGTCTGTTGTTTGTTTGATGGTCGGTTTTAGTAACACTTTAAATGGTAAAACGACTCCACATGTGATCACGTTTATCCTCCTTTAGTCTTTTAACAGACTGCTCAGTGTCCCACATCAGGAAATAAAGACTCGTCTGAGACAACTTGGCACTAAGAGTACTGATGTGTCTACAGTTTACTTTAGGAGTTTGATGAGGACACATCGTGGAGATGTCCGAGTGGAGCTGCGTGTGAATTTAATCAAGTCTGACCTGCAGAAAACGTCCCACATTCGGCTGATTCATCCGTTATTTTCACTTCTACTTCCTGTTGCCTTTTATAACGAGACGTTTAATGACTCCCGCCCGTGACTACATTACCCAGAACACCACAGAAACAAACGTGTAAACAAACCCAAAGTGTATTTTATTTGTTCAGAGGTTACAGCAGGAAAACAACACCAGAGAGGAAGGAGAAGAAGAAGAAGAGAGGAGGGGGGGATTGTGGGTAATAACAGATTACTACTAACATCAGCGTGCTGACACGCACACACACAGGAAGTCAGCAGAGAGGATCATGGGAAGCTGTCGTCGTCATCTTCCGCCATTTCTTTGGCAAACTCCAGATCCTGCTGCTCACGCTCCCGACGCTCCTGAACGCACCACACACACACAAAACACACAAAACACACAAAACACACAAAACACACAAGTTATAATAATAAATATGATGTTTTATTTCTGTATTAAGAGCTGAGGTCAGAAACACCTGAAGAAGAATCCAAACTCATCTGGACAAACGTGTGTGTGCGTGTGCGTGTGCGTGCGTGCGTGCGTGCGTGTGTGTGTGTAGTATTATAGTTTTATCTTCCACTTTATAGATCTCTGCACTAAATGAAGGAATAACATTTTAGATCTGATGTCATTAAATGTTCTGAGTTAAACAGGTCATAATGCTCTCTCTAATATCTATTTTATATAATAATGTATTATTATGGGATGCTTAGAGCTAGTGTTAGGAAGTTAAACAGGTCATAATTCTCTCTAATATCTATTTTATATTAATGTGAAAACATCTCCTAACAACTGGATTTATTCAAGTTTCTCACCAAAAACTACATTTTACGAGATTACATTTGAACACATCATAACGTTGTAATTTACCTTCGCCCATGAACGCCTCATAATAATAATTTGGACGTTCGTATCTCCGTGATTTACCCAGTCAGGACTGAGATGCTAACGGCTGCTAACAGCTAACGTTACTAACTCTCCTCCTGATGATTACAACACACAGTTATTGTTTTCACGCTCTCATTATGAGGAGCAAATAGAGTTCATCACCTCAGGGTTTACTGAGTCATGCTGCTGAGTTCTTTATTTTCTGAATCATGACACAGTGTACGTTCGTGTGAATAATTGTGCAGCGTAACTGTCAGAAAGCATCAATAAGAGGAAGTGAGAGTCAGAGATTCTAAGGAACCGTTTCCTCCGTCTGTCAAAGCGAAGAATGATTTTATCCACTGATAACAGTTTACCTGCATTTGGTGTGTGTGTGTGTGTGTGTGTGTGTGTGTGTGTGTGTGTGTGTGTGTGTGTGTGTGTGTGTGTGTGTGTGTTACCTCTGCTGACTCCAGGTCTTTGTTGTAAGCTTTAGGAGGAAACCTCATGGCCTGCAGGAGGAAACACACAGATCAACTGAAGCTCTTCTTCTCTTTAATAAACACTGATTTCACATTATCAAGTAATCAAGACATCAGAGCTGCGTCCATAGCAACGGTCAGACCAATCAGAATCCAGCATTCAAAACAGCCGTGTATTATTACTGATGTCGGACTCTGGCTTGTGTCAAATTATTGATTTCTTCAGTGAGTAGCCGTGTAATAATCAGGATAATGTTCAGGTAGAGCGTCATAATGACCGGCTACCGGAACATTATCTCTATTAGAGTCATCAACAGGAAGGACAAGCTGATACAAACACTGTAATGTCACTGTCCAGGTGTGTGTCTCACCTGGACAGACATGTTGTGGATGTCCCAGGTGTGTGTCCAGGTGTGTGTACAGGTGTGTGTACAGGTGTGTGTCTCACCTTGACGGACATGTTGTGGATGTCCAGGCAGAAGGAGATCCTCTGGTGGAAGGCCAGCTGAGGCTCTCTGGTCCCGTAGATGTCCATGGTCTCTTTTGATTGGACGAAGCCTTTCTCGTGGTTGATGCTCGCCTCGATCACGCCGTCACGGATCGCCTGAAGGACACACAGAACAAATGGAGTTCAGGCGGGTCTGAGGGACGGGGGTACAGGTCGGGTTCTGGTCCTCTGCAGAACTCTACCACTATTATTAAAGGTTCTGGACTGGGTCGGACCAAATAAATGAGCAGAATTTCTTCTTCTGTCTTTTATTGAACTTTTCTATCTGCAGTTCAGCTCTGAGCCACATGAGGGAGCTGAATGTTCCTACTGTCCTGAGGAACCTGAATCTAACACCACAGGAGACATTCACTCTGTCTTTAGGGGGGACAGGGGGTCTTTAGGGGGGTCCAGGGGGTCTTTAGGGGGGTCCAGGGGGTCTTTAGGGGGGTACAGGGGGTCTTTAGGGGGGACAGGGGGTCTTTAGGGGGGTCCAGGAGGTCTTTAGGGGGGTACAGGGGGTCTTTAGGGGGGTACAGGGGGTCTTTAGGGGGTCCAGGGGGTCTTTAGGGGGTCCAGGGGGTCTTTAGGGGGGTACAGGGGGTCTTTAGGGGGTCCAGGGTGTGTGTGTGTGTGTGTGTGTGTGTGTGTGTGTGTGTGTGTGTGTGTGTGTGTGTGTGTGTGTGTGTGTGTGTGTGTGTACAGTTTATTTGTCGGTGAATAAATGTGTTTGGTGGAGGTCCGACTGACTCTGTCTTTAATTGTGAGGATGACTTTGAGTGCTTCCTCGTTACCTTGGCGACGATGAACTCTGCGTCCTCCGGACTGTCGAGCTGCAGCTTCTGAGCGATGTCGGCCAGAGAGATACGAGAGTACGACAGGCTGATCATACGAACACCTGAACACACACACATCAGATCACATCACACTGCGAACACACACACGGTAACATGTGACGTCAGAGCCGGCCTGTGATTGGCTCACCGGTCTTGATGACGTTGTGTCTCAGGCGGATGATGAGCGTGTACGTCCCGTCGGTCTGAAACTTCTCATTGAACTGCTCCAACACCTGGTTAAACTTGGCCAGGTTTCCTGTTCTCACCGCTGAACACACACAGTACACAGAGTACACACACAGTACACAGAGTACACACACAGAGTACAGTATGATCAGACTGATGTCGATCACAGCAGTATAACAGTATATTAATCAAATCCTGGAACATACAGATGTGATCTGACAATTAATCATTTATTCAGTTATTGTTATGATTCTTTTTAATTGAAAATTCATGAAATAAATTTAATTTCCATTTAATTAATTATAAATAATAATATAATAATTATATGAATAATATAATTATAATTAATGAAAATACTATTAACCAAAACATTTGAAATATAACAACCAAAATTTAAATACCCCAAAAAATCAAACTGTATAAATACTGACCCTGAGTCAGCAGGAAGTACGGCATCAGTGACCTCTTCAGTGACGGCTGTCTGAACTGAAGTCTGTCAGGAATCTCTCCCAACAACAGCTCCACCACGATCAGCAGCTTGTGGACCTGAACACAGATCAATACGTCTGTTATCACTCAGAGAACTCAGGTTACGCTGTAGTAACCAGTAGAAATATGCATTCACCTTTGTATCGGGATTTTAGTTTTTATGATTTCTAAACAGATGTTTTAATACCAGAATCGATATATTTGCTTCATCTGAGTCTATGTGGCGGTAGAAGGAAGTTACCGCTTTTATTGTGGTAGTCTGAGTAACGTGACGTCATATCCGTTCCGTATCCGTCAACCAAAACAAACCTCAGAAAGTATAAAACGTTGGAGGGTCGTCGTGGATACGACCTGCACCCTCACATGTTAAATCCAGCGTGGTAAACACTACACATCCAGTAAAGGATGGAAACACTTTGGGTTTCACACATTGCAGGAAAAGCAGAGCTAGACATCACGGCTAAAGCTGCATGCTAACTCTGTCACGGACAGGAAACGTTATCGTATGGCGGTAACGTGCGGTCGAGCCGGCCGTCGCTCTCATCTCCGTGGTCAAATGGGCCGACGCTACAACTGTAGAGCACCATATACTGACATTTCTGTTAAATGCATTGAAACGGCCCCGATGGAGCTGACCATGGATGGATAAAGAGAAGGAGCTGACGGGAGAGCTAGAGACGGACTTGGAGAAGTTAGAGGAAGTAGACACGTGGGACTACGTCCGCTTTTCAAAATAAGGTGTTAACAAAGGGAACTGTATATAGAAAATACATCTATGGAAATAAGACTGATTGGATTATATTCACCAGAAGTATAAAACATTACATGATCCTTATAAATGAGTTGAACAGACCGTCTGTTTGAAGCCCACGGCCGTGTGTTGTGGAGCTTTCCTCAGAGCGTTGGTCAGAGTCCTTCGAGCCTCAGTGTACTCCAACTGGATCGCCTTAATACGACCTGTAGGAGGTCACATGACACACAGGTAAACACACATACACAACACCAACTCTGAATTATAAACAAATACAAAACACTAATGAAGTTGATTAAACACAAGTAGACAGGAAAGACAAGTATAGTCTCACCTGTGCAGTACAGGTATCTGTCTCACCTGTGTAGTACAGGTATAGTCTCACCTGTGTAGTACA
>CAKAOJ020000486.1:142500-252500 GCA_916701645.2 Sebastolobus alascanus
TCTCCGCCTTAGAGTCCCGGTCCCGGTCCCGGCCTCCGGGCTTATCCCCCCGCCGCTTGGCCGCTGTCTCCTTCATGTTAACCGGGAGAGAGAAACCGCTCAGAACAAAACAACCGTTTGTTAAAGAGAGTTAATATCTGCAGCGTCACCTGCAACTGATCCACGGTGACTGGCAACTATTGTGAAGCGCTAAGGATTCTGGGATACCTCAGGCAGTTCAAGATGATCGCAGAAACAGCAGAGCAGACACAGCTAATCGATACCAGATGGATCGATTCAGTCCTCCTGGAAACCTAAACTCTAAACATCTTTTTACGAACACACCAAACAAACAAACGAGCAGATAATAAAATAAATATATAATCATGTTTTTGATGTATTTTATGTGTTTTTGATATATTTTATGGTTTATATATCTTTATGTATTTCATGTTTTTGATGTATTTTATAAGTTTTTATGTATTTTATGATTTTGATTTTTTTTATGTTTTTAACGTATTGTATGTGTTTTTGATATATTTTATGGTTTATATATCTTTATGTATTTCATGTTTTTGATGTATTTTATAAGTTTTTATGTATTTTATGATTTTGATTTATTTTATGTTTTTAACGTATTGTATGTGTTTTTGATATATTTTATGGTTTATATATCTTTATGTATTTCATGTTTGTTTTTTTGAAAATTCTTTTTATTCCTTTTTTTTCAAACATAACATAACATAACATAACATAACATAACATAACATAACATAACATAGCACCGGTGCCATAATACATAAAGTCTTACAATTAACATTTAATATGTACATACATATATAAACACCTACACATCACTTCTCACATCCACACAGAAACAGGTCCAGCCTTCATAGCACATAGAAAATGATGATTAGTAATTAAATAGATACCAACGATGGGTTAAATTAAGAAGATTCTATATAAGTAATCCATGGGTCCCGTATCCTATAGAAAAGCTGTGGGCTACCTCTCATAGCATAGGTTATTTTTTCCAAGGGAGCACATGAATTAACCTCATTAATCCACAGTAATATTAGGGGGGTTCTCATGATTACACTTAGATGTAATACATCTATTGGCAGCTGTAATTGCCAGGTTAACAAAACCATTTCATGTTTTTGATGTATTTTATATTGTTGATGTTTTTATCTGTGGCTGTTTTATTTTGACAAAATTCAACCTGTTTGGATTAATTCTACATTGATGTGGCACAGGTTGTCCCACATCAACACACTTTATATTAGGCAGGGGGTACTTTTACTCTATTTATTTGTGATAATGCTGCTTGACTGAAGTCTGTCATATTTATTATTGTGTTATATGTATTTATTGTATTTTGGATTGTACTTGAAACTGTGATGTTACATTGTGATCCTGTTGTGATGTTATGTAGTGTGTCTATTGTGCCTATTGTGTCTGTGTTTAGGACTACAGATGGAAATTAGCTTCCCTGCTAAATCTGGTGCACCCATCTTTTTGTTTCTATTTAAACAATTAATGTCTGTGCACACAGTCCTTTTAAACCAATAAAATAAAAAATGATAATAATAATACATTTTATTTGTAACGCACTTTACATTTGAAACAAATCTCAAAGTGCTACAAGGTAAAAGCAGGTCAAATCATCAATATAAAAACAGATAAAAAGCTAACATCATAAAAATAGGAGCGTAAAAGCAGCAACCAGCAAGATTCATTAAAAGTCTCAGCTCCTGCTAAAAAGGAATGTTTTAATTCCTTTAAAACTATATAAACACATAGATTCATGTTTCATCTGTTTAAACACATTATCATGTTTGAATATATGTTTATGTGCTGAACATGTTTTAATGCATCTGTAATCATGTGTAATTTCTATATTTGATCATTGTGAATCAGAACCATGTGACCGTAGCTGGCCTGATTACAGATGTAACAGAGCGCTCCTGTTAGAATAATCATAATAAATAAGTTAGAATAAATAATAATAAAGGGCTCCTGAGGACCAAGACTATAAAATTAGATAAATCAAAGTAAAATAAAACAAAGTGTACAATAAAAGATGTATCAAATTGAAGCATGAGAAACAATTTAAAAAAGACTAATTAAATAGAATTAGTTAATACGATTAAATTAAATTAAATTAAATCAAACATCACATTAAAATCACACTCTCACACACACACACATGGTAGCCTGCCAGCAGGTTACCATGGTAACTGACCAAGAGTTCCCCTCATCTCAGGGTTAACTTAGGGTGTTTTCATATTAGGTACGAATGATTCGTACCGTGCCCGAGTACGGTACGGAGCGTTCACACTAATCAAACAAACTGGACTTTGGGGTGAAGTGTAGTCGGATCCGGGCTCTGATCCCGGATGTGAAAGCACCCTAACTCTGAGTTTTCACTAGATCTAGTTTATCTACCAAACCAAACGTAATATACAGTATTAAAGGATTTAAATGTAATAATAAAAAAAAACAAAGAAAACTACAAAAAAGAACTAAAAACAAAGATAACTACTACTACTATACAATTAACAAACCAAGAAATAATTATGAAACAAGTTGACACAACATACAGAAAACAAATGACGATAAATCAAAAAATAAACATATAAAATAAAACAAATATGTGAACTGCTGCAAACAGGCTTCAAAACAACTTGTGGAAACAGAGAGAAGATGAATATATTTAATTCTCAGGGTCTCTGTGGGCCTTGAGGAGGTTTCAGGAGTCCTTGAGGTCACATCAGTCCTTCCAGGATTAATTCCTTTGGTCCTTAATGTAGCGTTCACACCAAGAGAGAAGTGAATTTTCGCCTCTCTTTACTCGCGCTAGTTAGACCGCCGGTATCATCTGTGTTCTAGAGGAGGAGGAGCTCGTCTCCATGGTTACCAACAACATGTCCTCCATCAACCATGGAAGAAATAACCTCTGTAGCTGCTTTGTACATGTTGGTGAAGTCTCAGATATTTCAGAAAACCAAACTCCGTGGTGTCTGGGTTCATAACATCACCCGGCGGTGAGCTGTATTCACATCCAGTGTTATTCCACTGACTGTATCTAGCAGCCACACGTCTCTACTGAGGGATGAACCCTAAAGAAACTGATTTAATATCAATAAACAGATCAAAATGATGCTGAAATAACTACATAATGATGCTGATCAGTAAAAAGTCTGAATTCATGCTTTGTCAGGTCTGTTACCATGACGACAAGCAGACAGGTTTTAAAATGCTTGTTTCCTGAATGGAGTCTGGATGGATCAGTACCAGAATATAACAGCTGCTCCATCAACACTCAACATGACGTCATCTAGAGACGCTGTTGTTTCTACCAGAGACAGTCTGTGGTTTCTACCAGAGACAGTCTGTGGTTTCTACCAGAGACAGTCTGTGGTTTCTACCAGAGACAGTCTGTGGTTTCTACCAGAGACAGTCTGTGGTTTCTACCAGAGACAGTCTGTGGTTTCTACACAGAGACAGTCTGTGGTTTCTACCAGAGACAGTCTGTGGTTTCTACACAGAGACAGTCTGTGGTTTCTACCAGAGACAGTCTGTGGTTTCTACCAGACACAGTCTGTGGTTTCTACACAGAGACAGTCTGTGGTTTCTACCATAGACAGTCTGTGGTTTCTACCAGAGACAGTCTGTAGTTTCTACCAGAGACAGTCTGTGGTTTCTACACAGAGACAGTCTGTGGTTTCTACCAGAGACAGTCTGTGGTTTCTACCAGACACAGTCTGTGGTTTCTACACAGAGACAGTCTGTGGTTTCTACCATAGACAGTCTGTGGTTTCTACCATAGACAGTCTGTGGTTTCTACACAGAGACAGTCTGTGGTTTCTACCATAGACAGTCTGTGGTTTCTACCAGACACAGTCTGTGGTTTCTACACAGAGACAGTCTGTGGTTTCTACCATAGACAGTCTGTGGTTTCTACACAGAGACAGTCTGTGGTTTCTACCATAGACAGTCTGTGGTTTCTACCAGAGACAGTCTGTGGTTTCTACCAGAGACAGTCTGTGGTTTCTACCAGAGACAGTCTGTGGTTTCTACCAGAGACAGTCTGTGGTTTCTACCAGAGACAGTCTGTGGTTTCTACCAGAGACAGTCTGTGGTTTCTACCAGAGACAGTCTGTGGTTTCTACACAGAGACAGTCTGTGGTTTCTACCAGAGACAGTCTGTGGTTTCTACCAGAGACAGTCTGTGGTTTCTACACAGAGACAGTCTGTGGTTTCTACCAGAGACAGTCTGTGGTTTCTACACAGAGACAGTCTGTGGTTTCTACCAGAGACAGTCTGTGGTTTCTACCAGAGACAGTCTGTGGTTTCTACCAGAGACAGTCTGTGGTTTCTACCAGAGACAGTCTGTGGTTTCTACCAGAGACAGTCTGTGGTTTCTACACAGAGACAGTCTGTGGTTTCTACCAGAGACAGTCTGTGGTTTCTACACAGAGACAGGCTGTGGTTTCTACACAGAGACAGTCTGTGGTTTCTACCAGAGACAGTCTGTGGTTTCTACACAGAGACAGTCTGTGGTTTCTACACAGAGACAGGCTGTGGTTTCTACACAGAGACAGTCTGTGGTTTCTACACAGAGACAGTCTGTGGTTTCTACCAGAGACAGTCTGTGGTTTCTACCAGAGACAGTCTGTGGTTTCTACCAGAGACAGTCTGTGGTTTCTACACAGAGACAGTCTGTGGTTTCTGCCAGAGACAGTCTGTGGTTTCTACCAGAGACAGTCTGTGGTTTCTACACAGAGACAGTCTGTGGTTTCTACCAGAGACAGTCTGTGGTTTCTGCTCTCTGTACAGAGATGATGGACTATCAGACACATACTACAGTTATTTATCCTCCATCTCTGATTCAACAACGATCTCAACGCTGAGAGACTTTCACCACTCAGCGTCAAAGACACAAATTTCTCGCTTGCACCAATAGGTGAATGACGCGAATTCAGCGTGTTCGCGTGGCGCCATTCGCACCACCCGGTGCAAATTCGCATCTATTCGCTGCATTGACTTTGTATATAATCGCACCGCGCAAAAAGTTTGCTTCGCGCTTGGTGTGAATGTGCTCATTTGAATTGAAAGTGATTGGCTCTCTGCACCTGCAGAGCCTTGATGTACTCCATGTGTTGGCGAGCGTCCTCCTGGTTCTGTCGGATGTAGTAGACCAGGTAGGAGATAACCGTGGAGAACCAGAGGAACATGGTGAGCAGCATCACCACATCAGTGGATCTCCTCACAGACAGACACAGATCCCAGTCCTCCAGCAGCAGCACCAGAGGCATCCCAACAGCTCCTGCAACACAGGTTTACAACACACGCCGTGTTACACAAACAAACTGCACACCGATTGGCCGATGAGTGTAAACGTACCGAGGTTTGGGAGGTCGGAGGTTTGACCGAGACGACTTCAGACAGAGAAGACGGGTCCAGATCCAACTGAGGCAGGAACAACTGAACACAAACAAGAAGACAGAAACAAAATCTGCAAAGATTCAAACAAACTTTCTTCTGAATAGAAAAACACTAAAAGAAGGAGATCTTTCCTTCTTCGTCTGCCGTAGCCCGTCTCTCTTCTTCCAATCATGTTCGTGATGCCAAATATGAAATCGACAGGTGAGTTTAAAGGTTATGAGACGTTTGACTTGTAGTTTGACATTTATTTGGGTAAAGTTATCTTTTTTTTTTTTTTTTTTTTTTTTTTTTTTTTTTTTTTTTTTTTTTTTTTTTCAAGAGATTAACTTTTTTTTTTTGGGGGGGTTTTTTTTACTGTTTTGGTTTGAACATTTTTTTGGCCCCCGGGGGGGGGAAAAAAAAGAACACTTCATTCCCCTTTAGCTGCTCAATAATAATAATAATAATAATAACAATGTAACAACAATGGTAAGGACAATAATAATAATAATAATAATAACAATGGTAATGACAATAATAATAATAATAATAATAATAACAATGGAAATGACAATAACAACAATGTTAATGACAATAATAATAATAATAAATATAATAATAATATTAATAATATAACAATGTGGGCTGTGTAAACATTCAGAACTGTGTCAACAACTGGTTCATCGATAAAATGTTTGTCAGATTAATCGATAATCTAAATAATATTAAACTTAAAACAGTTTTATATTATATATAGATTATACTTGTTATATCAGTCCCGGTCTGACGAGTCCACATGAGGTGGTTTCAGTGGGACCTGAGGTCTGATGTGGACCTGGTCTCAGTGTGGACCTGGTCTGATGTGATCTGGTCTGTTAGCTTCATAACACGGGTCGTTAGCCGGTGAAGCTAATAGGCTAGCTGCCGCCGCCTCACGGTTCTCTCCGGTGAACCGGACCCGCAGTGACCCAGCTCCGGTACCGGAGCCTCCCGGTGATATGTACCGGTGGTTCTTACCGTCCAGCGTCAGGCTGTCCAGCTCTTTGGGAGCTTTAGCCGCGTTAGCTGCCTCCTCCTCCGGCATCTCCACGTCCTGCGGCTCCGGGCCCAAAGGGTCCTTCGGCTTCTCCGCCTTAGAGTCCCGGTCCCGGTCCCGGCCTCCGGGCTTATCCCCCCGCCGCTTGGCCGCTGTCTCCTTCATGTTTACCGGGAGAGAGAAACCGCTCAGAACAAAACAACCGTTTGTTAAAGAGAGTTAATATCTGCAGCGTCACCTTCTACTGATCCACGGTGACTGGCAACTATTGTGAAGCGCTAAGGATTCTGGGATACCTCAGGCAGTTAGAGATGATCGCAGAAACAGCAGAGCAGACACAGCTAATCGATCCCAGATGGATCGATTCAGTCCTCCTGGAAACCTAAACGCTAAACATCTTTTTACGAACAAACCAAACAAACAAACGAGCAGATAATAAAATAAATATATAATCATGTTTTTGATGTATTTTATAAGTTTTTATGTATTTTATGATTTTAGTATTTTATGGTTTAAATTTTATGTATTTTATATTTTGATGTATTTCATGTTTTTTATGATTTTGATTTATTTTATGTTTTTAATGTATTGTATGTGTTTTTGATATATTTTATGGTTTATATATCTTTATGTATTTCATGTTTTTGATGTATTTTATAAGTTTTTATGTATTTTATGATTTTTATTTATTTTATGTTTTTAATTTATTGTATGTGTTTTTGATATATTTTATGGTTTATATATCTTTATGTATTTCATGTTTTTGATGTATTTTATAAGTTTTTATGTATTTTATGATCTTGATTTATTTTATGTTTTTAATGTATTGTATGTGTTTTTGATATATTTTATGGTTTATATATCTTTATGTATTTCATGTTTTTGATGTATTTTATAAGTTTTTATGTATTTTATGATTTTGATTTATTTTATGTTTTTACACACACACACACACACACACACACACACACACACACACACTGCAGTGACAACATGGCTGCCACAGGACGGAGCCAACGATTCACAGGAAGTCACCTGACCGTCTTTATTATAGAAAGCAGGTTTAACAGGAAACGCTAACGGGAATCAGGTTAGGTTCACAGAGTCAGTTACCATGGTAGCCTGCCAGCAGGTTACCATGGTAACTGACCCAGAGTTCCCCTCATCTCAGGGTTAATTTAGGGTGTTTTCATATTAGGTACGAATGATTCGTACCGTGCCCGAGTACGGTACGGAGCGTTCACACTAATCAAACAAACTGGACTTTGGGGTGAAGTGTACTCAGCTCCGGGCTCTCATCCAGCAGCTCCAGATCTGAGAAGGAGTCGGCCGGCAGAGAGATCAGAAGGTTCTTATCCAGAAGCAGACGGACGGTGAAGTTGGAGAAGCCGACCGGTACCTGAAGACACAAACACCTGAGCAGGTTAAAGTGTTCACTACACAGATCAATACAGGAGTGGGTTTAGCATAGCTTAGCATAAACACAGATATTAGATAGATAGATAGATAGATAGCAATTTATTTATCCCCGTGGAGAAATTTCAGTATCACAGCAGCACAGATTCTAACAAAAGACAGTTCATAAAATAAAATAAAATAAGAATAGAAATAAGAATTAGAATAGGAATAAGAATCGGACAGGACATACAATAAATAAGAATACAAAATATCCAAGGGATAACAACACTAGTAAAATTATGTTATAAGGGTAAATAAAAGGTAAATAAATATGTGCATTATAAATAAATAATTATAAATAAATTATGTGCTATAACAGTAGTGTAAATATTATATAAATGTGAACAACGTGAATAGGACTACAGATTTTATTACAGATATTTGTCGGGATTTGGGACATCCAGCTTGAAACCGGAACAATCCCAGACAAACCGGGACGTCACTGTAGTTATATGGTTATGTATATATTATATGGTTATGTATATATTATATGGTTATGGTTAAATATATATATATATATAGTTATATGGTTATATATGGTTATATATTATATGTATATATTATATGGTTTTGCGCTGTGCTGACTCCACCACAGAAGAAGAAGGCAGCGGTGGACTAACAGTGCGGGACATCATGTGAACGTCCTCCAGCATGACTCATCACTTTCTCTTCCTGTGTCAGGGTCAGCCGCCGGCGGCCATTTTTAATCCATCTGAGAAGTTAACGAGACGAATGAAGAGAAAAGGTTATGAGATCAAACAATGTTTAAAGTTTAAGAGACAAACATTAAATTATCAATATTATCACTATTAATTAATAAGATTGGTTCAATTAACAGTTTTAATAATAAAAAGAGGAAATATAAATATATGAGTTTAATATAAATGATGATGTATTATTATAGATTAAACTACCAGCAATATATAATAATAAATGATGTATTATTATAGATTAAACTACCAGCAGTATATAATAATAAATGATGTATTATTATAGATTAAACTACCAGCAATATATAATAATAAATGATGTATTATTATAGATTAAACTACCAGCAGTATATAATAATAAATGATGTATTATTATAGATTAAACTACCAGCAGTATATAATAATAAATGATGTATTATTATAGATCAAACTACCAGCAGTATATAATAATAAATGATGTATTATTATAGATTAAACTACCAGCAGTATATAATAATAAATGATGATGTATTATTATAGATTAAACTACCAGCAATATATAATAATAAATGATGTATTATTATAGATTAAACTACCAGCAGTATATAATAATAAATGATGTATTATTATAGATTAAACTACCAGCAGTATATAATAATAAATGATGATGTATTATTATAGATTAAACTACCAGCAGTATATAAAGTCATTAAAAGCAGCTCCATCTTTACCAGCTGATACATTAAAGTGATGAACACATTAATGCATCAATCATTAGAATACTATGATATGATATTGATTATTCTGCAGTACTTTTACTGTTGGTACTTTAAGTATATTTTGATTCTGATACTTTTTTACTTTTACTTCAGTTAGAGTTTGAATGCAGGACTTTTACCTGTAACATTTCTACACTGTGGTATTAGTACTTTTACTACAGTAAAATATCTGAGTACTTCTTCCACCTCTGGGTGTTGTAGCAATAAATGTATTAATGTCTTATAACTGAACTATAATTCAATCTTGAATTATTTATTAATAAAGATATTAGTTTTTATGAAGAATGAAAAACAAAAAATAAAAGAAGTGAAAAGAAAAACAGAGAAAGTCGATTAAATCCCAACAGAGAGAGACGGAGGATAAAACCAGAGAACAGAGGGAGGAGGAAGATGAGGAAGATGAGGAAGAGGATTAATGAAGAGTAGATATAATCTCAGATTAATCTTCAGACTGATGCAGAGATTAAAGGAACAGGTGGAGCAGAAGAAAAAGAAGAAGAAGAAGAAGAAGAAAAAGAAGAAGAGCATTCAAACTGTCCTTTAACGTTGTTTTTATCTGTTATTATTGAATTCACAGTTATGTTTCATTTAAATGTGTTAACTCAAGTACAGTTTAGAGGTACTTGTACTTTAATTGAGTATTTTTATGCCACTTTATATTCATTACATTTAACATTTTATTAAATAATTATTACAGATTAAACTATAAGGTAGTATATAAAGTACTTAACATGTTGCTGCAGGGAGTACTTTTATTTTTTTGCACTGTAGGAACATTGAATGCAGTACTTTGCTTTTTTTATTCATTCATTCTTTATACAAATTTGCAATTTTTTGCTAAAAAGTCGACATAAAGTAACAATGAGAAGATGAATAAACATAAAACCTTCATTAACCTGATAAATATTAAATTACTTTAATAAGTAGAGCTGGAAACAATTTTATATTAATCAATTAATTGTTTCTGTAAAAATGGCCAAAGAATAGAATAGAATATATCTTTATTGTCATTGTACAAGTACAACGACAATAAAACTTTATTTATTTCTCATGCTAGTCGATCGTTACTTTCTGATATTGACCGACTGACTGAAGATAAAAATCCACAGATAAACACGACCAGCTCAGAACTTCATAGAGATTTCTGTTCATTTGAGTTGAACTGATCACAACAGAAAATCACTGAGTGCCGATAATCAATCTGTTCAGTTTTCTTCCTGTCAGCAGAAAACAAATCAATCAAACAGAAACAACAAAATAAAAAAAAGTAAAAAGATGAGCTGGTACTCACGTGATGATGCAGAAGAAGAAGAAGAAGAAGAAGAAGAAGAAGAAGAAGAAGAAGCAGCAGCGAGCTGTGAGACAGACTGACGGATGAACATGAGTTGAATGATGATCACATCATTTTGTCTCTGTGCTGTAAGGGTTAAATAATTTAGTTTGATTAATAATCAATGAAAACAAGTCAGTCGATGATTACATTGAATATGGTTAAATTATCAATATCACCTTTAATTAATTAGATTAGTTCGATCAAATGTTTTAATACGAAGAAGAAATACAGAGTTTAATGTAAAGACAGCAGCGCTCTCTGCTGGACGGAACACACAATCATTCAATCTAATTCAATTAAATTTAAATTAAAAACGATAAATTAAAAAGACTTTCTATGTTGTTTGTGTTTCAGATTAATAACAATAATAATAAATATCAAAATGCTAAAAATAATAATGATAATAATAATACAAGATTGAATAATTAAAAAGATAAAATAAAAAAACGTTCTCTATTGTTTGTGTTTTAGATTAATAACAACAATAATAAATAATAAAAAGCTAAATAATAATATTAATACAGTATTGAATAATATAAAAAGACTTTCTCGGGTGTTTTAGATTAATAACAATAATAATAAATATGAATGAATAATAAAAAGCAAAATAATAATATGAATACAATATTGAATAATATAAAAAGATAAAATAAAAATTCTCTCTCTCTCTCTCTATATATATATATATATAATTTGTTTAAGGCTAAATAACGCTACGAAGTTAAACTAAATTTTGATGAAGAAAAACTGATGAACTTTACAATAAAAGTATAAATCATATAAATAATGAAAATATAAGTAATAACAAATAATAAAAAAAACTATCCGATATAATACAAATATAAAGCATAATAAAAAATAATAATATAAATAATAAATCAATTATTTACAAAGTAAAAACAAAAACAATAATAAAGTGTACAATTAATAACATAAATAAATAGAAAATAAAAACTAATGATGATGTCCCTGATGATGACACAGTGATTAAAATACGATTTTAAATGAAAGAAATCAGTTTAATATAAACTGATGACGTCAGACGACAGTGAACGTTAAAGAAGAGCATTGTGACGTACTTCCGGTATGTTTTTTTCTTCAGGCCAGGTGACAGGTGACAGGTGGGCGGGGCTTGCTGCAGCTCGAGCCGTCTGCTCTCTGCTGATAGAGCTCGTGCCCTCAGACGGTGACGCTGCAGCGCGAGACCCTCTCAAAGACCATGAAGAAGAAGAAGGAGGAGGACTTCATCTGGTCTGCTCTTCTTTGTTGGTGTGGAGATGTTTGAGCTGCTGATGGTCAGCTGTTCAGGAGGACTCCCGGACTCCCGCGGACCCTGTTAGGATCCGGACTCTGGAGATCTACTGGTCTCTGTTGTGGTTCACACAGACACAGTGAGTCTGCTTTACACACCTGGAATAATATATAATATAATATAATATAATATAATATAATATAATATAATATAATATAATATAATATAACACAACACAACATAACATAACATAACATAACATAACATAATATAATATAATATAATATAATAAAATATAATATAATATAACACAACATAACATAACATTACATATCATAATATAATATACCCTAATATAAAATAACATAACATAACATAACATAATATAACATAACATAATATAATATAATATAACATAACATAACACAATACAATATAACATAACATAACATAACATAATATAACACAACACAACACAACACAACACAAAACAACATAACATAATATAATATAATTTAATATAATATAATACAATATAACACAACATAACATAACATAACATAACCTAATATAAAATAACATAACATAACATAACATAATATAACATAACATAACATAATATAATATAACATAACATAACACAATACAATATAATATAACATAACATAACACAACACAACACAACACAACACAACACAAAACAACATAACATAATATAATATAATATAATACAATACAACATAATACAATACAATACAACATAACATAACATAATAAAACATAATGTAATATAACATAATATAATATAATATAACATAATACAATTTAACATAATATAATATAACATAATATAATATAACATAACATAATATAATATAACATAATATAATATAATATAATATAACATAATACAATATAATATAATATTCTCAAAAGAAGTAGAATAAATGACAAATAGAAAATAAATAACCAAAATGATAATAACAATTTAATAATTGAATCATGAAATAAACGACATAATAAAAAACTCCTAATGAAGATCGTATTTTTTAAAGACGTATTTATTTGTTTGTAACTTACAAAAGCTTAAATCAATTAAATATTAATGAAAATTAAAATATCCACCAGTCTGATCTGTGAATAACACGTCCTATTTAATAACGTTTATCATAAAGAATCAAATAAATTATTAGTGCATCATTACTGGTAATGTGGAAAACATTTTAACTAAATTATTAGTAATTAGCTGGATGATATAAATTTAAAATTAAAATTTTTACATAAATGAAGAAGATAACATTTATATAGTTTTTTTTGTTGAAAAACCTCAGAGGTTCAGTTTTAAATGTCATTCTAGTTATTAGTTATTTATTCTAGTTATTTATTAGTTGTTCATTAAAGTTATTTATTAGTTGTTATAGACCTCTTTCCTGTTAGTAACCATGGTAACGTATTTAGTGGGCGGAGAGTTAAGTGGAGGCAGAATAATTCTCTGAACATGTTAGTTAACGCTGGCTATCTAAAGAATAAAGAATAAAATGTAATTTAAATTTAATGTTTGTGTGTTCAGCTGGTGACTCCTCCCACTCCTCTGACATCACAGCGTCACCGAGGAGACCCGCTGAGGAAGAGGAGGAGACCCGCTGAGGAAGAGGAGGAGACCCGCTGAGGAAGAGGAGGAGACTCTGAGCAGGATGCTGCCCTGGACCACTGACGAGCAAACCAAGGAAACACCTGAAGAAGAAGAACAAGAACAAGAACAAGAAGAACAAGAAGAAGAAGAAGAAGAAGAAGAAGAAGAGTCTATTCTTCCTCCTCCTCTTCCTCCCGTTACCATGACAACCTCAAAGGACGACCCTCCGACCAATCGGGACGTCAGCTCAGATTCGGGGGAGGAGACGGTTGCTGCGCTGTCAGACTCCAACAAGGAGGCGTTACTGTGGCAACAGAAGGAGGAGGAGGACCGTGATGAGGAGGAGACGCAGGCGGTGGCCTCGTTACTGTGGCAACAGAAGGAGGAGGAGGAGCGTGACGAAGAGGAGACGCAGGCGGTGGCCTCGTCTCCAGATGGACGATTCCTCAAGTTCAACATCGAGATCGGACGAGGATCCTTCAAGACGGTTTACAAAGGACTCGACACCGAGACCACCGTGGAGGTGGCCTGGTGTGAGCTACAGGTACACACTACTACACACTACAATAAACAACTACCTGTCTGTTTGTGTACCTGTCTGTCTACCTACCTGTTTGTCTGTCTACCTGTCTGTCTACCTGTCTGTCTACCTACCTGTTTGTCTGTCTACCTGTCTGTCTACCTACCTGTCTGTTTGTGTACCTGTCTGTCTACCTACCTGTCTGTCTACCTAATGTTCATTGTTTACGTGCATTATTATGATGTTCGATGTTTTCTTACCTGTAAATGAGACGTGAGTTAGCTGGATACGGCTAGCGATGAGGTAGCTGGATACCGTTAGCGATGAGGTAGCTGGATACCGTTAGCGATGAGGTAGCTGGATACGGTTAGCGACGAGGTAGCTGGATACGGTTAGCGATGAGGTAGCTGGATACGGTTAGCGATGAGGTAGCTGGATACGGTTAGCGATGAGGTAGCTGGATACGGTTAGCGACGAGGTAGCTGGATACGGTTAGCGACGAGGTAGCTGGATACGGTTAGCGATGAGGTAGCTGGATACGGTTAGCGATGAGGTAGCTGGATAAGGTTAGCGATGAGGTAGCTGGATACGGTTAGCGATGAGGTAGCTGGATACGGTTAGCGATGAGGTAGCTGGATACGGTTAGCGACGAGGTAGCTGGATACGGTTAGCGATGAGGTAGCTGGATACGGTTAGCGACGAGGTAGCTGGATACGGTTAGCGATGAGGTAGCTGGATACGGTTAGCGACGAGGTAGCTGATACGGTTAGCAATGACAACACTCCTCTTGCAAAAATCAAGATGGCAACGACCAAAAACTAAGATGGCACTTGCACATGTTGCATACTCGTGCAGCGTCTGACAGCTGAGAACTGAAGTATTATTTAATGTATTACTCTGTGTGTGTTACTGTGTGTGTGTGTGTTTGTGTGTGTGTGTGTTACCTGAGGTCAGAGTGTTTCAGACTTTATTGTTTTATTGGACGGTGACTGTGAGCTCTGATTGGTTCAGAATGAGGAAGTGTAAGGTGATATATTTATGACTCTTGTAGAGTAAATATTTAACGCACACACACATTAACTTGTATCCCTGTGAGGACGTTTCATTCATTCTTTAGGTTTAATGTAGATGTGTCTCACCATCATCCTCATGTGTTTGTAGTCTGTTGCATCATTTTTCTGAGGTCATGAAACACATAATCATCACTGTGTATTCGACAGGTACTTTTACACTACTTATACTTCAGATCTGATAATGAACATACGTATACATACATATGTATAGACCTGCCATTAACCTTTTTATATTTCATGATCCATACTGATGGCATCGTATATACTATATATATTTGCACCTTATTGTTATGTTAGACTCTTATATTTGCAGTCTTCCCACTTTGTACCGCGATGTTAGATGTAACATGAACTCTGTGTTTCTATGATGGTGCAGATGTGAATACCTCATGATAAACCTTCAGACTCATGGATCTGTTACTCAGACTGAACTTCATGGATCAGATTTTATCTTCTCACCTGGAGAAAGAAAACAGAGAACAGAGATCAGTTTTGACTGACAGCAACACGGTTACATCATCTGCAAAGAATCACACTGAGTTTAACTGATGGTCTGAAGCTGGATCAGGATCTGATCAGACGCATTGATACAGTGATCATTAGAGACGCCCTCACCTCAGTGTGACTGACTGGTGTTACTGGTGACTCTCTACAGCTCCCACTGGTTTCACTCTGGGTGGTGATGGATGGGATGTTAAGGTTGGTTGATGTTAGTTACTGTGAGCTTGTTTAACGTGTCGGATATGTTTCATGTGAATGAAAATTATTTTGGCTCAAACTGAAAAACAAGAATCTGACTGAGAAACGTGTGTGTTTGTGTGTGTGTGTGTGTGTGTGTGTGTGTGTGTGTGTGTGTGTGTGTGTGTGTGTGTGTGTGTGTGAGAGAGAGATAAAGTGTTAACGCTGACTTGGCAGTTTGTTGGACTGTACACACCATCTGATATCTGATTGGACAGACGGCTGCTGGTTGATGTTGATAAAGGCTCTCTCTCTCTCTCTCTCTCTCTCTCTCAGACACTCTCTCAGACACACACACACACACACACACACACACACACACACACACACACACACACACACACACACACAGAGTTACTGAGGTCAAAGGTCAGCTCTCTGCCATAAACTTCCTGTTGTGTGTTGATGGTTTTCAACCTGTGGTTCAGGGACCCTCCAAGAGGTTGATGATGATTTTGCACGTTTTAACTTTTCCATTTAAACTAATAAATGTTTATTCATTCTTAATTTCTTCTTAAAAATGTAATATCTGTTGAATTTAAAGTTTGTCCGTGGGGTTAGTAAGATAACATTTTCTCTTGTTCAGCTGTGAAGTGACTAAAAATATTTCCAAATTGTGTCATTAATTCCAGGAAAAGTCCTAAAAACTATAAGTAATTTTCACACGTGTAAAATAAAGTTTCATTGGGTATTTTTACTCCGTCAGGCCCCAAAAACGTTCAAATAAATCAAACTGAAAATTCTCTCACTGGTTGAACTGCCCTCATGCAACCTATAATGAGGGTATTTTATTTATTAATTTTACTTTATTATTCTGTTTTATTTTACTTCACATTTTATTTTATTATTTTGGTTTGCTTACATTATTTAAAAAAAAAATAATTCTACTTTATTTTTAATTTAATTCATATTATTTTACTTTTTTTTTAAAATTATTTCATGATTACGTAATTAAATGCTAATCGTTGTAATTAATGTATTTATTGATCATCTCTAACCCTCAGACTCATCGTCTGACAAAGTCGGAGCGTCACAGGTTCACTGAGGAGGTGGAGATGCTGAAAGCTCTGCAGCATCCCAACATCGTCCGATTCTTCGACTCCTGGAAGTCGACGCTGAGGGGCCACAAAGGCACCATCCTAGTGACGGAGCTCATGACATCCGGGACTCTGAAGACGTGAGTCCACAATAGAAGACAATAAATTATTCGCTCATTTAAGTTCTAAATGCCCGACGAAATTTCAGTCCCTGGATGCACCACAACATTTCAGTCCCTAGATACCCCACAACATTTCAGTCCCTGGACGCCCCACGACATTTCAGTCCCTGGACGCACCACGACATTTCAGTCCCTGCGCACCACGACATTTCAGTCCCTGGACGCCCCACGCATTTCAGTCCCTGGACGCCCCACGACATTTCAGTCCCTAGACATCCCACGACATTTAAGTCCCTGGACACACCACGACATTTCAGTCCCTGGATGCACCCCAACATTTCAGTCCCTGGACGCCCCACGCATTTCAGTCCCTGGACGCCCCACGACATTTCAGTCCCTAGACATCCCACGACATTTCAGTCCCTGGATGCACCACAACATTTCAGTCCCTGGATGCACCACAACATTTCAGTCCCTGGATGCACCACAACATTTCAGTCCCTAGACATCCCACGACATTTCAGTCCCTGGACGCACCACAACATTTCAGTCCCTGGACGCACCACGACATTTCAGTCCCTAGACACCCCACAACATTTCAGTCCCTGGACGCACCACAACATTTCAGTCCCTGGACGCACCACAACATTTCAGTCCCTGGACGCACCACAACATTTCAGTCCCTAGACACACCATGACATTTAAGTCCCTGGACGCACCACAACATTTCAGTCCCTGGACGCACCACAACATTTCAGTCCCTTGACGCCCCACAACATTTCAGTCCCTGGACGCACCACAACATTTCAGTCCCTAGACACCCCACAACATTTCAGTCCCTAGACATCCCACAACATTTCAGTCCCTAGACACACCACAACATTTCAGTCCCTGGACGCACCACAACATTTCAGTCCCTGGACGCACCACAACATTTCAGTCCCTGGACGCACCACAACATTTCAGTCCCTAGACACACCACGACATTTCAGTCCCTGGACGCACCACAACATTTCAGTCCCTGGACGCCCCACAACATTTCAGTCCCTAGACACACCACAACATTTCAGTCCCTGGACGCACCACAACATTTCAGTCCCTGGACGCACCACAACATTTCAGTCCCTGGACGCACCACAACATTTCAGTCCCTAGACACACCACGACATTTCAGTCCCTGGACGCACCACAACATTTCAGTCCCTGGACGCCCCACGACATTTCAGTCCCTAGACACACCACAACATTTCAGTCCCTGGACGCCCCACGACATTTCAGTCCCTGGACGCACCACGACATTTCAGTCCCTGGACGCACCACAACATTTCAGTCCCTAGACAAACCACGACATTTCAGTCCCTAGACACACCACGACATTTCAGTCCCTGGATGCACCACAACATTTCAGTCCCTAGACAAACCACGACATTTCAGTCCCTAGACAAACCACGACATTTCAGTCCCTAGACAAACCACGACATTTCAGTCCCTAGACAAACCACGACATTTCAGTCCCTAGACACCCCACAACATTTCAGTCCCTAGACACACCACAACATTTCAGTCCCTGGACGCACCACAACATTTCAGTCCCTAGACAAACCACGACATTTCAGTCCCTAGACAAACCACGACATTTCAGTCCCTAGACACACCACGACATTTCAGTCCCTAGACAAACCACGACATTTCAGTCCCTGGACACCCCACAACATTTCAGTCCCTAGACACACCACAACATTTCAGTCCCTAGACAAACCACGACATTTCAGTCCCTAGACACACCACGACATTTCAGTCCCTAGACACACCACAACATTTCAGTCCCTGGACGCTCCATGACATTTCAGTCCCTGGACACACCACGACATTTCAGTCCCTGGACACCCCACAACATTTCAGTCCCTGGACGCACCACAACATTTCAGTCCCTAGACGCACCACAACATTTCAGTCCCTAGACGCACCACAACATTTCAGTCCCTGGACACCCCACAACATTTCAGTCCCTGGACGCACCACGACATTTCAGTCCCTGGACACCCCACAACATTTCAGTCCCTAGACACACCACGACATTTCAGTCCCTGGATGCACCACAACATTTCAATCCCTGGACACCCCACAACATTTCAGACACTGGATGCTCCACGACATTTCAGTCCCTAGACACACCACAACATTTCAGTCCCTGGATGCACCACAACATTTCAGTCCCTAGACACCCCACAACATTTCAGTCCCTGGACACACCACAACATTTCAGTCCCTAGGCACACCACGACATTTCAGTCCCTGGACGCACCACGACATTTCAGTCCCTAGACACCCCACAACATTTCAGTCCCTGGACACCCCACAACATTTCAGTCCCTAGACACACCACGACATTTCAGTCCCTGGATGCACCACAACATTTCAGTCCCTGGACGCACCACGACATTTCAGTCCCTAGACACCCCACAACATTTCAGTCCCTGGACACACCATGACATTTCAGTCCCTAGACACACCACGACATTTCAGTCCCTGGACGCACCACAACATTTCAGTCCCTGGACGCACCACGACATTTCAGTCCCTGGACGCACCACGACATTTCAGTCCCTGGACGCACCACGACATTTCAGTCCCTGGACGCACCACAACATTTCAGTCCCTGGACGCACCACAACATTTCAGTCCCTGGACACCCCACAACATTTCAGTCCCTGGACGCACCACAACATTTCAGTCCCTGGACGCACCACGACATTTCAGTCCCTGGACGCACCACGACATTTCAGTCCCTAGACACCCCACAACATTTCAGTCCCTGGACGCACCACAACATTTCAGTCCCTGGACGCACCACGACATTTCAGTCCCTGGACGCACCACGACATTTCAGTCCCTAGACACACCACAACATTTCAGTCCCTGGACGCACCACGACATTTCAGTCCCTAGACACACCACGACATTTCTGTCCCTGGACACCCCATAACATTTCAGTCCCTGGACGCACCACAACATTTCAGTCCCTGGACGCACCACGACATTTCAGTCCCTGGACGCACCACAACATTTCAGTCCCTGGACGCACCACAACATTTCAGTCCCTAGACACACCACAACATTTCAGTCCCTAGACACACCACAACATTTCAGTCCCTGGACGCACCACAACATTTCAGTCCCTGGACCCCCCACAACATTTCAGTCCCTGGAAGCACCACAACATTTCAGTCCCTAGACACCCCACAACATTTCAGTCCCTGGAAGCACCACAACATTTCAGTCCCTAGACACCCCACAACATTTCAGTCCCTGGACGCACCACAACATTTCAGTCCCTGGACCCCCCACAACATTTCAGTCCCTGGACGCCCCACAACATTTCAGTCCCTAGACATCCCACAACATTTTAGTCCCTGGATGCACCACAACATTTCAGTCCCTAGACATCCCACAACATTTTAGTCCCTGGATGCACCACAACATTTCAGTCCCTAGACATCCCACAACATTTCAGTCCCTAGACACCCCACAACATTTCAGTCCCTAGACATCCCACAACATTTCAGTCCCTAGACATCCCACAACATTTCAGTCCCTTGACGCCCCACAACATTTTAGTCCCTGGATGCATCCCAACATTTCAGTCCCTAGACATCCCACAACATTTCAGTCCCTAGACATCCCACAACATTTCAGTCCCTAGACATCCCACAACATTTCAGTCCCTAGACACCCCACAACATTTCAGTCCCTAGACACCCCACAACATTTCAGTCCCTGGACGCACCACAACATTTCAGTCCCTGGATGCACCCCAACATTTCAGTCCCTAGACACACCACGACATTTAAGTCCCTGGATGCTCCACGACATTTCAGTACTTGGACCCCCCACGACAGTCTCTGGAGCTCACCTGACTTGATTCTTTAAATCCCCTTCAGGTACCTGCGCAGGTTCCGTCAGATGAAGCTGAAGCTGTTGCAGCGTTGGAGCTTCCAGATCCTGAAGGGGCTCAACTTCCTGCACTCACGCTGCCCCCCCATCCTGCACCGAGACCTCAAGTGTGACAACGTCTTCATCACCGGACCCAACGCCTCCGTCAAAATCGGAGACCTGGGCCTCGCCACGCTCAAAAAGGCCTCGTTCGCCAAGAGTGTCATTGGTAAGAACACAGCGTGTAGGGAGAGCCAGCAGGGAAAAAAATGTTGTGTTTTAACGCAGTTGTTTGAAGTTGCTGTTGTGATGCGTTCAGGGACCCCGGAGTTTATGGCTCCAGAGATGTATGAGGAGAAGTACGACGAGGCCGTGGACGTTTACGCCTTCGGCATGTGCATCCTGGAAATGGCGACGTCCGAGTATCCGTACTCCGAGTGTCAGAACGCCGCCCAGATCTACCGCAAAGTTACCAACGTGAGGCTCCGCCCACCTGAGTGCTGACTACATCCTGTCTTTGGTCACATGTTTGACTGTCTGTTTGTCTCTCAGGGAATCAAACCCGACAGTTTTTTAAAAGTAGAAGTTCCTGAGCTGAAAGAGATCATTGAAGGCTGCATTCGAACCAACAGCAATGAGAGGTAACATGACCAACCACAATGCAGCATTTACACCTTTAATTTGAGTGAAAGAGACCAATCAGATGATCAGAGTGATTGAAACAGCTCCACCTGCTGGACACCTTGAATCACTGCAGTGGAACAACATGAACTCAAATCGAGTATTTATGTAGATTTTAGTTAAGTATTGATTAGTTGTCCTGATAATAATGATGTTTACGTCTCCTAGCTGTTTTCCTCCAGTCAGCTGTTAGCATTAGCAACATTAGCTCAGAGTGGGGGGACCGGCCGTAGTAAATATTTTATAGACTGATTCCAGTTTTCAGACTCAATATTTTTTAAATTTGATAAATTTGAACCAACAAAAAACAAAGCAGAGCTCCTGCAGAGATGTTTTTTTTAGCTATCTGTTGTGAGGTCACTTCCTTTATTTCCACATTCACTTTTTGGTTTTTCCTTATCCGAAAGAAGGCTCTAAGGATAGACGTGTCTTACGCTTCGTGTTGAATAAACAGGAACACATTTCAGGAGTTCAGGAGCATTAGTTTCGTGATATCCCGGCAATGACCAGCGCCTCTTAAATGTACAGTTATTGTTACATTATTGTTACTCCATATACTCACATTTTAAGTGTAATTCATTTGCCAAAAGAGAGAAAACGCACAATAAGTTAAAGTTAAAGATGAATTTGACTGATAGCATTATTATTAAACCCAAATTTTCTATAGACCCTTTTAGTGATGACGTCATGCTGAGGTCACGGTGTTAGCTGGAGGCTAAACAAAGGAAAGACTGGAGGCTAACTAACACTAGCAGTGGGCTAAAGCTACACGTCTAATTTGGCCACGATAATCGTGTAGTGATATTCTGATATCGAACGTTTCAAACTATTTTACAGACTTTATATTGTGATATAAAATCTTCGGGGGCTTCTATAATCCGGGCTTCAGCTCTGGTGGACTCATGTGTTTCTCGGTTTCAGGTTCACGGTTCAGGACCTGCTGGATCAGCGGTTCTTCCAGGAGCAGCTCGGGGTCAACGTGGATCTGGCCGAGCACGACTACGGCTCGAAGCCGGCCCTGAAGCTCTTGCTCAAGATGGACCACGACAAGAAGCTTCACGGGAAATACAAAGACAACAACGCCATCGAGTTCCTGTTCGAGCTTTACAAAGACGTCCCGGAGAAGGTCGCCCAGGAGATGGTACCTGCACCGCCACACATCATGTTGAAGAGATCACCTGGCAGGCAGTGGTGGTCTCACCTGTCTGTCTCTCTGTCTGTCTCTCAGGTGGTGCTGGGGTTCTTGCGTGAGGCGGACTATAAGCTGGTCGCCCAGGCGATCAGACACCGAGTGACGGACATAAAGCGCCAGCGGGAGAAACAGCAGCGCCTGCTGGAGGACGCTCTGAAGAAGGAAGCTGTCACGGAGGAGGAGTCTGACCCCGCCCCCCAACCACCTGAGCTGTCCAATCACAGACCGGCAGCTGCCGAAAGCTCGTCTGCTGCTGGGAAGGTGACCAATCAGGTGTGTCTGAAGTTGTTTCCACGGTAACGGGGCAGGAAGTTGACACACAGCTTCTCCTGCTGGCAGAGTTTACTCCTACAGTCACTAATGTGTTTAGTTCAGTTTAATGTGTTTGATTCATTTTAACCCTCATATTTCATAATCTGTATTATCAAGTTAACTGTTCATACATCAGTTATACAGCATATAGTATGTAGTGCAGAGTATGCGATGTCGTACGAAGCCAAAGATATTTATTTAAGATATTTCATTTTATTAATTCTATTAATCAGATAAAGCACAAAGTCGGTAGCTGGTTAAAAGTGTCTGTGTCAGATTAATACAAATTAATTAACTACTAAAACTCACAGCAGGACTCTGCAGGACACGCCCCCGCCTGGATACAAGCCCCGCCCCCAGTAACGGTGACATCATCGAGCAGCAGCACGGTGGATTCTGGGATCAGCAGCTTCTCCAGCAGGACGGAAGGAGACGGAGACGAGGAGGACGACAAGACCACCAAACACACCTCGTACTCCTCCGCTACATGTCAGGATATTATCAGAATCATATTCTATCATTAATACATCATTTTATATATAAATATCTATAATTATGTTCATTTGTACTTATTTATATTTTTATTTATATTGATGATTTTTGGCAGCGGACGGTGAGATGGACGGCTCCTTCAGCTCCTCTGGTGTCCCGGAGAAGGTTGAAGTCCCGCCCCCTCCAGTCACTCACCACACCCCCCTCTACTCTGCCCCCCCCCCAGTGACCCGGCCTCCATCCAAAGCTCCGCCCCTGCCCGTACTGCGTTTCCCCAAGGTGAGCAGGGGGCGGGGCTAAAGTACAGACTATGGGTGGGCGGGGCTAACGTATCTGTAAACAAACAAACAAGGGGCGGGGCTACAGCAGATGAGGGGCGGGCTACAGTAGATGAAGGGGCGGGGCTACAGCAGATGAAGGGATGGGGCTACAGCAGATGAAGGGGCGGGGCTACAGTAGATGAAGGGGCGGGGCTACAGCAGATGAAGGGGTGGGGCTACAGCAGATGAAGGGGCGGGGCTACAGCAGATGAAGGGGCGGGGCTACAGCAGATGAAGGGGCGGGGCTACAGCAGATGAAGGGGTTGGGCTACAGCAGATGAAGGGGCGGGGCTACAGCAGATGAAGGGGCGGGCTACAGTAGATGAAGGGGTGGGGCTACAGCAGATGAAGGGGGGGGGCTACAGCAGATGAAGGGGCGGGGCTACAGCAGATGAAGGGGTTGGGCTACAGCAGATGAAGGGGCGGGGCTACAGCAGATGAAGGGGTGGAGCTACAGCAGATGAAGGGGCGGGGCTACAGCAGATGAAGGGGCGGGGCTACAGCAGATGAAGGGGTTGGGCTACAGCAGATGAAGGGGCGGGGCTACAGCAGATGAAGGGGCGGGCTACAGTAGATGAAGGGGTGGGGCTACAGCAGATGAAGGGGCGGGGCTACAGCAGATGAAGGGGCGGGGCTACAGCAGATGAAGGGGTTGGGCTACAGCAGATGAAGGGGCGGGGCTACAGCAGATGAAGGGGCGGGGCTACAGCAGATGAAGGGGCGGGGCTACAGTAGATGAAGGGGCGGGGCTACAGCAGATGAAGGGGTGGGGCTACAGCAGATGAAGGGGCGGGGCTACAGCAGATGAAGGGGTGGGGCTACAGCAGATGAAGGGGTGGGGCTACAGCAGATGAAGGGGCGGGGCTACAGCAGATGAAGGGGTGGGGTTACAGCAGATGAAGGGGTGGGGCTAAACTAAAGAGAGGGGGCAGACTCATAGTCATAATGTCCACAGGGGGCGCTGTTAGACTGCTGTGAACCAAACATGAAGACCCTGTTACAGCCGATGTCATGATGAGGTCACAGTGTGAGCTGGAGCTTCTTGAGGAGGTATTATGGGACCTTGAAGAGTTCTAGTGCTTCTTGAGGAGGTATTATGGGACCTTGAAGAGTTCTAGTGCTTCTTGAGGAGGTATTATGGGACCTTGAAGAGTTCTAGTGGTTCTTGAGGAGGTATTATGGGACCTTGAAGAGTTCTTGTGCTCCTTGAGGAGGTATTATGGGACCTTGAAGAGTTCTAGTGCTCCTTGAGGAGGTATTATGGGACCTTGAAGAGTTCTAGTGCTCCTTGAGGAGGTATTATGGGACCTTGAAGAGTTCTAGTGGTTCTTGAGGAGGTATTATGGGACCTTGAAGAGTTCTAGTGGTTCTTGAGGAGGTATTATGGGACCTTGAAGAGTTCTAGTGCTCCTTGAGGAGGTATTATGGGACCTTGAAGAGTTCTAGTGGTTCTTGAGGAGGTATTGTGGGACCTTGAAGAGTTCTAGTGGTTCTTGAGGAGGTATTATGGGACCTTGAAGAGTTCTAGTGCTCCTTGAGGAGGTATTATGGGACCTTGAAGAGTTCTAGTGCTCCTTGAGGAGGTATTATGGGACCTTGAAGAGTTCTAGTGATTCTTGAGGAGGTATTATGGGTCCATGAGGAGATGTTAGGTGTCTTTAAAGATGTTCTAGGGGTCCTTGATGAGAAAGGTCTAGGAGTCCGTGAGAAGTCTTTCGGGGTCCTTGGGGATCGCTGCTTGAGAAGGAGAGTAAATGTTGCTAATAGTTTAGCCTTCTGCTAACAGCAGCCGTGAGCCGTTGGCTGCTGTTAGCAGAAGGCTAAACTATTAGCAACCCTTTCTCTCCATCTCTGAAACGCTTCTCCGATATTGTCCGACTCTCTTTTTGACTGACTTTACTGAAGGATAGTTAACTATAGACATCCACAGATTTATACACCCTCAGTTTATCTTTACAGCGCTGCCGTTGGCCTCCAGCCCGCTGGACGGACGGCTGGCTACTTAGCTAGCTTAGCTTGCTAATTCCACCATGCTGTCATGAAACACAGAACATGAGGTGAACAAAGTTGTCCCTCATCTGGTGATAGCACTGAGCTTTCCTACGCTGTGACAAGAGTGTGTGGATGAAGCATTAAGTTGTTCAATTTTACTCATTTAGCGACTGGCTAGTTAGCTAGCTAGCTTGCTAATTCCACCATGCTACAGGAAATGAGGCCGACAGCGGACAGCGCTGGGTCACGGGAAAACAAACAGATCATCATCAGGACCAGAATCTTTCTGTTTGTGTCTTCTCCAGAGCATCGCTGTGTCCCAAAATGCCGAGCGACAGCAGTCTGGATCCGTCTCTGGCTTCTACTCACCTATTGACAGGTAACACACACATTTATCTCTATACTTATGAGGACGCTCATCAATATGACTTCAACCTGATGCTAATTCTAAATTAGCTGAATAGCTACTTTCCACGTGTCCTCACTTTCTAGAAATGTCCTGACTTTACTTCACATTTTAAGGTTTTACCTTCTTGTTGTCGCTTCACTTCCTGGTTTCTCTGGTTGCAGCTGCGCCTCCGATGTGACCTCAGGTATGAGTGACGGCTACGACGGCCAATCAGACAAGGGCAGCCAGGAAGTGGCCAGACGGGCGGTTACGAAGCACTTCAGACGGAGAACGAGGGCTCGTCTGAGAATCACAGGGGTGATGTAATCATTAGGTTCACATATAATGTATAAATATAAACACATATAAATATAATGTATATAAGACTGTATGTAACAGTGTGCGTGGTGCGTTCAGGTGTCGGACATGGTGGACCGGGTGGTGGAGTGTCAGCTGCAGACTCACAACAATAAGATGGTGACGTTTAAATTTGACCTGGACGGAGACAATCCAGAGGACATCGCCTCTGTGATGGTGAGCACCAACAGCCAATCAGAGCGCAGCACTGGGTTTGAGCTATAATAGAGTCCATATGAACGCCCCCCCCAGTGGAAAGTTTCTGAAAGCTCCGACTTGTGACGTGTTTGTTGACGTTGTGAGAAATGGCGGAGGCCTTGGAAGTTCATTTTTCGGTGCATAATAAGTTAATATTTTGTAACTTTAGTCGTATATTGTTTTTCTTGGTAATTTTATAATCTGTCTGATGTAAACGTTGATATTCCCAACTGACTAATCGTCATTACGTCTTTACATTTACCTGCTTGCTAACTTGCTGAATGTACATTTTGTCCCGTCTGTGTTCAGATCCACAGAGACTTCATCGTACCGTTAGAGCGAGAAGGGTTCATCCTCCGCATGTATGACATCATCAAGAGGGCGGAGTCCATGATGCATCAACAGCAGCCCGCCGACACCGACAGGTCGTCTCACCTGACGGCCTCCACGCTGCCCGACGCCCCCGTATGTGTGTTTTAAAACATCTTCAAACAGCGAATCCGCCCAGTTTGTCCAACAAGACGTCTTCACGTGTCTTAATGTGTCCAAAACACAAAGAGACTCAGTTCACAGAGATGAAACAGAGGGAGAAACTGTAAACAGATATCTGCATTTGAATCAAAATCTGTAAGAACAGGTCCAGATTTTGGTCTCCGAAGCGTTCTGGTTTCTGTTTGTAGTCAGAATCGTATCGACCAATCACGTTGGAGCAGGCTTTGAATCCAGGAGGAGAGCAAAAGAGTCGGAACGCATCGGCCGAAATATAATCTGAGAATCCAGCGGCTATCGTCTGACGATGATTTAACTTCTTACTGGTTTAAAATGAGCTTGTAAACTTTGTACTGGTGAAACAATCCGGTCGTAGACGTCGTCTCTCAACTCCAGTCTCTCGTCTCAGTTTGCTGATCGGACTGTAAACAACGAGCAGCGAACTGAAGACGTAGGCTTGACCCTGATATCCACTAGAAATATAAACCACTAGACCCAGAGGCCGATCCGTCGTCAGACCGAGACTGACACCAGAGAACGATGACACGTTTAGATTACATTTAAATAACGATTCATCGAGTATTGTACTTCAGCTTTTCTGAAAATAGATTAATCATTTCATCTCAATACATCAGACCGCAACATACGGATACTTCCCTGGTCGATAGCTTGGAGGGGAACAGATCAGAGATCAGTGTTTTTGGATTTATTGTTGGTTCAACCAGCTACACAGCAACTCTTCAGCATAGCGTTATTACTGTTAGCGGAGACTCTGGATGACGTGTTGCCGGTCTGATGGATAGTAATGAAAGTCCGGTTGTTTTTCCTTCCTAAATGTTATTTATTGTTTTCTAGGGCCTCTCCAGGAGTCTGTCCTCGTCTTCACTTCCTGGTAAGAAAAGATAGAAAAAAAACAAGTTAGTTTAGAAAAAGGTTAAGAAGGTAAATGACAGCTGATTAGATGTGTATCCGTCACACAGTTCACGTGCACATACATTTAAAATGATGAACACTGATGCAAAGTTAATTAGATATAATTCAGTTGAATTTTGATTCAGCTCAGATTCAACAGGATTTGATATTTTTACTTGCTCATAAGTTTTTAGAAACATGTTTTCCGATACGTGTCATTTAATCTTTACGATGTTTTCCCATCAGACATTGCAGATAGCGAGCCCTCCCCCTTAAAGGGCGGAGACTTCTACATCGACCCCGATGCCACGCCCTCCGTCAGACCGCTGAGGTCACAGTCTTTCCACGCCTCCTCAGGTATGTGAACGCCACAGCAGGTACACACCGTCACCTGCTTACATTTATAGTCATTTTCAAAACAATTTCAGAAATGTATTTTCTTAGAAATGAAAGGAACATTTATGTAAATCCTCCATTTCTGACTTTGCTACCGTCATGATACAATTAGCACAAATTAACACAGTTAGAAAACTACAGTAAAACAATCCGTGATTCAAGAAATGATCAAATGGAACCTACGGCTCATTATTTTGGAAGAATAATGAAGCTCACGTTGCTAAATGTCCTGTCCTCCTCTTGTGGCTCAAAAACCTCAAAAACACACCAAAGCAACCGGCTAACAGTTTCCCCCTGCTTCCAGTCTTTGTGCTAAGCTAGGCTAACAGTTTCCCCCTGCTTCCAGTCTTTGTGCTAAGCTAGGCTAACAGTTTCCCCCTGCTTCCAGTCTTTGTGCTAAGCTAGGCTAACAGTTTCCCCCTGCTTCCAGTCTTTGTGCTAAGCTAGGCTAACAGTTTCCCCCTGCTTCCAGTCTTTGTGCTAAGCTAGGCTAACAGTTTCCCCCTGCTTCCAGTCTTGGTGCTAAGCTTGGCTAACAGTTTCCCCCTGCTTCCAGTCTTTGTGCTAAGCTAGGCTAACAGTTTCCCCCTGCTTCCAGTCTTTGTGCTAAGCTAGGCTAACAGTTTCCCCCTGCTTCCAGTCTTTGTGCTAAGCTAGGCTAACAGTTTCCCCCTGCTTCCAGTCTTGGTGCTAAGCTTGGCTAACAGTTTCCCCCTGCTTCCAGTCTTTGTACTAAGCTAGGCTAACAGTTTCCTGCTGCTTCCAGTCTTTGTGCTAAGCTAGGCTAGTCTCCCTTTGGTGAGCCTACATAGAAATGTTTGTTTCTGATTGTTTTTGAATTAATAATTAAATTAAACACGACTAATTAAACAATTCATGGTGTTAATTATTTATCATTTTTATAAACCCCCCCCAACCCAGCTTCCTCCCATCAGCCCCCCCCATACCCCCTCCATTACCCCCACCCAGACTCCCCCCTCCCCCCTCCTCCTCAGTATAACCTCCAGTCTCCTCCTTACTCACCCTACACCGCCTCCTTCCCCACCCAGAGCTCCACCACCGGCCTCCTCACCTCCTCCTCCTCTTCCTCAGCTCCTCCTCCTCCTCCTCCTCCTCTTCCTCCTTACTGGCCCCCCCCTGACCAGCCTCTCTTCTCTCTGGCCAACGTCCTCTCTCTGGCCATGAGCGTGGCCCAGTCCTTCATGCCCCAAGCTGGGACCCCCAACCAGGGCTTTCACCCCCAGCCTCCCCCATTCCCCTCCCTCCAGGTTCCCCTCTCTCCCCCCATGTCTTCCTCCCTGGGCCACGGCTCCTTCTCTGCTCCCTTCCCCTCCCAGCTGTCCTACAGCCCCCCCCCCCTCCACACAGGCTCTACTACCAACAGCCAACAGGGGGCGCCGCCTGGCTGGACTCCCAACACCCCTCAGGGACAGGTGAGCTGCTGTTAAACATGACACGGACTTACCTGAGTACTGATGGTGCATTCAGGGACTCCTCGTGAACATTCACAGTCTTTACCTGCACTACAGTAACCAGATCTAGAAACCTGGTTTCTGTAGTCTGGTAGAGGATTCACTCATTCATTCATTGACTCATTCATTCATTCATTCATTCACTCATTCACTCATTCACTCACTCATTCACTCACTCACTCATTGACTCATTCATTCATTCACTCATTCACTCATGCATTCATTCATTCATTGACTCATTCACTCATTCACTCATTCATTCATTCACTCACTCACTCATTGACTCATTCATTCATTCACTCACTCACTCACTCATTGACTCATGCATTCATTCATTCATTCATTCATTCACTCATTCACTCACTCACTCATTGACTCATTCATTCATTCATTCATTCACTCATTCACTCACTCACTCACTCATTGACTCATGCATTCATTCATTCATTCACTCACTCACTCATTGACTCATTCATTCATTCACTCATTCACTCACTCATTCATTGACTCATTCATTCATTCATTC
Source organism: Sebastolobus alascanus (assembly GCA_916701645.2). Lineage (NCBI taxonomy): Eukaryota > Metazoa > Chordata > Actinopteri > Perciformes > Sebastidae > Sebastolobus > Sebastolobus alascanus. The sequence goes on from CAKAOJ020000486.1 coordinate 173,240, forward strand.
ATTCACTCACTCACTCACTCACTCATTAACTCATGCATTCATTCACTCTTACACTCACTCATTCATTGACTCATTCATTCATTCATTCATTGACTCACTCACTCACTCACTCACTCACTCACTCACTCACTCACTCACTCACTCACTCATTCACTCATTCACTCACTCATTGACTCATTCATTCATTCATTCATTGACTCACTCACTCACTCACTCACTCACTCACTCACTCACTCACTCACTCACTCACTCACTCACTCACTCACTCATTGACTCATGCATTCATTCACTGATTCACTCACTCATTCATTGACTCATGCATTCATTCATTCATTCATTCACTCACTCAGTGACTCATGCATTCATTCATTCATTCATTCACTCACTCAGTGACTCATGCATTCATTCATTCATTCATTCACTCACTCAGTGACTCATGCATTCATTCACTCATTCACTCACTCATTCATTCATTGACTCATTCATTCATGCATTCATTCATTCATTCATTCATTCACTCACTCATTCATTCATTTCAGCCCTTCAGCCCTGTTCAGCTGAAGGTCGGCTCAGCTCCGCCCCATCGTGAGTACCTGCTGACATCACAAAGTGACATTATACCAGACTGATGACTCACTGATCATTTCTCTGGTTCACAGGTTCAGAGACCGCCTCAGCTCCCGGTCTTGTCCAGGTGTCCCCCCCCGTCTCACTGTCACCCATACAGGAGGGTAAGACACACCTGTCAGTAAGCTGAAACCAACAATATGATATTTGAGTTAAAAGAATATATATATATATATATGTTTATTACACGGCTGTGTTGAATACTCGATTCTGATTAGTTAATCACGGCGTTCTGCGGTCTGTAATTTCATTATAGCAGACCGTTGCTATGTATAACAGACCGTTGCTATGTATAACAGACCGTAGCTATGTATAACAGACCGTTGCTATGTATAACAGACCGTTGCTATGTATAACAGACCGTTGCTATGTATAACAGACCGTAGCTATGTATAACAGACCGTTGCTATGTATAACAGACCGTTGCTATGTGTAACAGAGGACAAACACACTGACCTTCTTCTTCTCTTTCAGTAAAGAAACCTTCAGTCTTCAACGTTGGTCGTTTCCAGGTGATGCCCTCTAAAGACGTTCCCGCTGTCACTCTCCAGGAGCCCCGCCCCCTCCACCAGGCCACGCCCACCGCTCACTCCCCGCCTCCCTCCTGGGCCAACCAATCAGAAAGCATAGAGAGCAGCACGGCGGAGCAGAGCGAATCAGAGAGCAGCAGTGGCACGGTGGTCACGGTCTCCCCGCCTGGTCATCCTCCGGGTTACCATGGCAACCCTGGAGGACAGGAGGAAGAGGAGGATGAGAAGAAGAGAAGCAGAGGTCCGAGGCTGAGCGTCAGCCTGTGGGAGGGGTCGGCCGGCAGCTTCAGCCAATCATGGAGCCGCGCGGCGTCCTACGTCAGCTCTGACGAATCAGAGAGCGAGAATGAGGAGATGTGGGTGGAGCTGCAGGAGCTCCGTGAAAGGTGATTATTGGTTAAAGCAATAACATGTAGCTGAAAGAATAACACAATAAATAAAATACACCTTAAATCCCACAGACACCATATGGAGGTGCAGAACCTGCAGGCCAATCAGAAGAGAGAGATTGAGGAGCTGTACCTGAAGATGGGGAAAGTCCCGCCCCCTGGTATCGTCTCTCCAGCCGCCATGTTGAACCAACGCCAACGCCGCCTCTCCAAGACCGGGAACCACCCTCCTCCTCGCAAAAACAGCCTGCAGAGACTGGACGTGCTGCCCCATGCAGGTGGGGAAGAACCACCGCAGCCTGCAGAGTCCTAACAATAAAGTTTATTCAAATGATATGAAATAACAATAATATGCGTTTGTGGTTCAGGAATCATGAGGAAGAGCTCGGTCAGCGGCAGCAGCAGTGGATCTCAGGAGAGAGCAGGGAGAGGCGTGACCTTTGCCCCCGGACACAGCTGTACGGTGAGCTCATCGGGACATCTTTAACACCCGCGGACGACCGTTTTACTTTCATTATTTCAACGAAGTATTTCAGCGTGTCGGAAGGGGAAGGAGGGAAATGGAAAAAGAAAACGTCACAATTATCTTGAATACGTTTTTTGTTTTTCTTTTCATTTAAATATTTCAAATTCAGCTTTTGTAGCTCAGGACATCCGGTGTGTTAAAGAGGCGCTAACTGGTTTGGGATGGCCGTTAATATGTCGGAGAGGAAGTGGACATGGAGGGGGGGTAGGGGCCGGAAACCAGACTCACCTGGAGCCTGTTAGCTTTAGCTGATCTGAGATTAACCTTTGACCTTTGCCTTCCAGGAGCTGAAGACGATGACAACTGACGATGAAGAGGATGTCACTTTATGATCAAACCTGTCACATTATAATATTTACAATATTTAGTTTGATAAAAGATTTTTCTGTTTGTAGTTTTTCTGTTTTATACTTTGAATTGAGACTCAAATAACATTTTAAAGACATTTCAGCACTTTAGGAAGAAAATATTGAGCCTGAATGAGTCTCATGTAAGAACAGGTTCTTTAAAGACGACGAAGGAGACAGAAATCACATGAGGTTTGAAGTTGAACCCCAAAAATACCTGAATGTGAAAACCTTCATCGCTCTCTGAAAACATTCAGCATCTCGAAGGCCTTAAAACGTCTTCTGACTGAGTGGCTGGCTCGCCATGAACACTGCACTGCGGACTTTACAGGACTTATTTGTGTTTAACTTTAACGTATACGACTGCTGCTCGTTTACTCACAATTATTGATGTGACAGAGAAATATTTAAGATGTGAAACCAAGTTCTGATCTGTTTATTGACGAAGTCCAGAGAAGGCACGGGTCAAGATTTTAGACTTTTCGAATACATGAAAAATCTTCGAAGAATGATGAAATAGTTCCCAGTGATTATCGAATATTACTACACGGCTTTGTGGAATACTAAATCGCAGTATAGCAGACCGTTGCTATGTAGAGCAGACCTTTGCTACGTATAACAGACCTTTGCTATGTATGGCAGACCTTTGCTACGTATAGCAGACCGTTGCTATGTATAGCAGACCGTTGCTAGGTATAGCAGACCTTTGCTATGTATAACAGACCTTTGCTATGTATAGCAGACCGTTGCTATGTATAACAGACCTTTGCTATGTATGGCAGACCGTTGCTAGGTATAGCAGACCGTTGCTAGGTATAACAGACCTTTGCTATGTATAACAGACCTTTGCTATGTATAGCAGACCGTTGCTACGTATAGCAGACCTTTGCTATGTATAACAGACCTTTGCTATGTATAGCAGACCGTTGCTATGTAGAGCAGACCTTTGCTATGTATGGCAGACCTTTGCTACGTATAGCAGACCGTTGCTAGGTATAGCAGACCGTTGCTAGGTATAACAGACCTTTGCTATGTATAGCAGACCGTTGCTATGTAGAGCAGACCTTTGCTATGTATAACAGACCTTTGCTATGTATGGCAGACCGTTGCTACGTATAGCAGACCGTTGCTAGGTATAGCAGACCGTTGCTATGTATAACAGACCTTTGCTATGTATAGCAGACCGTTGCTATGTAGAGCAGACCTTTGCTATGTATAACAGACCTTTGCTATGTATGGCAGACCGTTGCTACGTATAGCAGACCGTTGCTATGTAGAGCAGACCGTTGCTACGTATAGCAGACCGTTGCTAGGTATAACAGACCTTTGCTACGTATAGCAGACCGTTGCTATGTAGAGCAGACCGTTGCTACGTATAACAGACCTTTGCTATGTATGGCAGACCGTTGCTACGTATAGCAGACCGTTGCTATGTAGAGCAGACCGTTGCTACGTATAGCAGACCGTTGCTATGTATGGCAGACCGTTGCTACGTATAACAGACCTTTGCTATGTATAACAGACCGTTGCTATGTAGAGCAGACCGTTGCTATGTATAACAGACCTTTGCTACGTATAACAGACCGTTGCTACGTATAACAGACCGTTGCTACGTATAGCAGACCGTTGCTATGGGATGTTGGACTCTGGAGGACCGTTTTTGTGTCAAATTATTGATTTCTTCAGTAAGTAGCCGTGTAATAATCAGGATAATGTACAGCTAGCGGGTCATTGTTGTGAAATAAACCCTGAGGGGGCGGCTCGCTGTACATTATCCCTTACGTATTTTTGCTTGCCACGCCCATCCCGAGTCCAGACTCTCCACATATCAATGACACATTTATGATCAGTACATAAAGATCTAATAATGTTTATATCAGGCTATAATGTAGTTAGACCAGATATAAGAACACTTTAAATGTTTATTGATGTTCAATATTTGTTATAGCTTCTGCTATGAAGACATATTTTATATTATTACAGCTGTGTTTCATTATATTATCATTCATTATCTGTTTTCTGTCCACAGGAGCAGCTAGAGGTGTTAACATTATAGTGTGTTATTAACTGTTTATTACATGACTGATTATACATGATAACTATGTACATTTCTGCTGTACAGTCTGTGATATTTCTGTTTTAGAATAATTATAATAATATAACGGAGCTGATGTGTGATCAACAAACAGAAAGCTTGTCTGTCTCCTGATGATGAACTTTAGTGGATTAAATCACTCGACGTCGAGGTGAAACATAAAGAGCAGCTCCACAGGACTTCATTCATTTCACTTTTTAAAGTTTGAATTGTTCACAAATCTGAAACCTGATATTTGAAAGCTTTTCGTGTCTAATAAAGTAACCTCAAATAACAGAATGATTATTAAGAAACGGTGACTGGATATTAATGGTTTCACATCCATCATCACTATGACAGCGTTCTGCTTTGGAAGTTTCATTTTAACTTTGCATCTTAGACCTGATTCTGCATTTTCAAATCTGAAAATCTGGAAAAGAAACTGAAACCTGGAACCGTCATACATCATGCACACACACACTTCATATTGACAGCATCAGACATCCATACAAATCATTGGGCTAATCAATAAGGTTATCAATAATGTTAACGCTAGCACTAGCTGAGTCAAGCTGAGGGTGCAGGTCGTATCCACGACGACCCTCCAACGGTTTATACTTTCTGAGGTTTGTTTTGGTTGACGGATACGGAACGGATTTGACGTCACGTTACTCAGACTACCACAATAAAAGCGGTAACTTCCTTCTACCTCCACATAGACTCAGATGAAGCAGATATATCGATTCTGGTATTAAAACATTGATTTAGAAATCATAAAGAAAAATGTGCGATACAAAGGTGAATGCCCCTACTGGATACGTACACGTAGTTTTGTTATTGGGAAACGCACACACAGTGTTACATGACCCTGTGTGTGTGTGTGTGTGTGTGTGTGTGTGTGTGTGTGTTTTGAGGTTGATGAACTTAACAGACCTCTGACCCTCGTCTTAACTAAACAAAACCCAGCGTTCTGCTTTCATGGTTAACCTTATAAGGACTTCCTGTTTATCCCCACAACATGACTAACACACAGACACACACACACACACACACACACACACACACACACACACACACACACACACACACTCAGAGTGATCGGAGGGTCGGTGGGAGGACGTTACCAGAAGTCCGGTCTTCGTTCAGCAGCAGGATGCAGGTTGAGACGGTCCCGAGGGTTCTGCTGGTCCTGGTTCTGGTCCTGGTCACTGTGCAGCGTTCAGGTCAGTGTGGGTCGTTTGTCTGTTGAATAGATTTCAGACGACGTTTCTTAACATTGTGATTATTCTACATTTCACTCTTTCATTTTTTTTCATTAGAACAGTTAGAGAGAAGCAGAGAAGCTCATTAAATATACAAACATGATCATCTGATACACACATATATATAGTGTAGAAATTAAAATATAACATGGATAAATATAAACAGTATATATATCTGTGGTGAGCAGTAATTGCAAAGTTAATAAACGGTAATATAAACAGCATATGAGAAGTAATAAATACACAGAGATGTAGTAAAACAGTAACTATAAAACTGCACTAACTGTATATTTTAAAGCAGCTGGTGGAAGAAGTACTCAGATATTTTACTTCAGTAGAAGTACTAATACCACAGTATAGAAATACTCTGTTACAAGTAAAAGTCCTGCATTCAAAATCTACCTAAAGTAACAACAGTAAAAGTACTCCTTCTGCAGAATAATCTATATTATATTACTGTATTCTAATGATTTATGATTATATACTACTGGTAGTTAATCTATAATAATACATAATTTATTATTATATACTGCTGGTAGTTTAATCTATATAATAATACATCATCATTTACTAGTGGATTATATTTTGTTTTAATAATCTGAATCTGTAAAGTAACTAAAACAGTCATAAATGTAGTGGAGTAAATAGTACAATATTTACTCTGAGGTGTTGTGGAGTACAAGTAGAAAGTAGCAGGAGATAGAAATACTCAAGTAAAGTACAAGTACCTCAGATTTGTACTTGAACCAATGTACTTTCCAGCTGTGTTTTAAGCAGCAGCAGATGAAACATTAAATCATCAGGTAGTGAAACTGCTCCTCCTGCAGGTCAGAGGAAGAAACAATAATAGAAAACAGCAGTGAAAGTCTCCATGTAGAAGAAAACGAAACTCACTCAGGTTTTGGGAAATTTGCCTCAAAATTGTGTAACTTTTGAAAACATGAACAAACTTACCCATGTGTCGAAATCCTGGAAATCACAAAAACACGTACACACACACACACACACACACACACGCACACACACACACACACACACACACACACACACAGTGGAAGTGAAACTGCATTAATCATCATTATTCATATTCTGTTTATATCAGGGCTGTCAAAGTTAACGTGATAATAACGTGTTAATATTCCATCTTTCATCATCAACATTATTTGCACATTACTGTAAATACAGTTGGTTTTAATCTCCAGCCGGGTTCCAGACCTCTGAATCACCGCCAACAAATAGGTCCAGTGTTCATTGACCCCCAGTTTAGACTGTAAATCAGCTCATTAAAAAGGCGTTAGAAAACCTGATGAATCCATCGGTACCAAACATGTCATACTAGCTTGTTGTTAAGGAGGTTAAATAATGCTCCAAACTTATGCTAAATTTTGTCGAGGAAAACTGTCATGGCCACCTTCAAGACATGTGAATGTGTGAGGGTTTTTGTCCGTAAAATGTCCAGTAAAAAGTCTGAAAAATGTCAAAAAACAAAAAGTCCGAAAAATGTCGGTGTGGAAGAAGTCTGAAAAATGTAAGAAAAAAGTCAGAAAAATAGTCTGAAAAGAGGTCCGAAAATGTAAAAAAAAAAAATTGAAAAAAGTCCAAAGAAAGTCTGAAAAGGCCGAAAAATGTCGAAAAAAAGGTCTGAAAAATGTCCGAAATAAGTAAGTAAGTAATATTTGGAAAATGTCGAAAAAAAAAAAAGTCTGAAAAATGTTTGAGAGAGTCTGAAAAATGTTTGGAAAAAAAGGTCTGACAAAATGTCCAAAACAAATGCTGAAAAATGATGTCCGAAGAAATGTCCGAAAATAGTCTGAAAAATGTCCGAAAAAGAAGTCTGATAAATGTCCGAAAAAAAGTCTGAAACAAATATTTAAAAAAAATGTCCGAAAAAGTTCCAAAAAAAAGTCTGAAAAATTTTCGAAAAATGTCCAAAATTAGAGTCTGAAAAATGTTGGGGTGATAGAAGTCTGAAAAAAGTCTGAAAAATTTCAGAAAAAAGTCCAAAAATGTCAGAAAACAAATTGAAAAATGTCCAAAGAAAGTCTGAAAAAGTCTGAAAAATGTCGGAAAAAAAAGTCTGAAAAATGTTTGAGAGTGACAAATGTTGGGAAAAAAAAGTCGGAAAAATGTCCCAAAAAATGTACGAAAAAATGTCCGAAAAAATGTCCAAAAAAGGTAAAAAAAAAAAAGTCAGAAAAAACTCAGAAAAAAAGTCTGAAAAAAGGTCTGAAAATGTCCGAAAAAAAGTCCGAAAAATGTCTAAAGAAAGTCCCAAAGAACGGCTGAAAAATGTTGAAAAAAAACAAGTCTGAAAAATGTTTGAGAAAGTCTGATAAATGTCCGAAAAAAAGTCCGAAACAAATATTTAAAAAAAAATGTCCGAAAAAGTTAAAAAAAAAATGTCTGAAAAATGTTCGAAAAATTTCCAAAATTAGAGTCTGAAAAATGTTGGGGTGGAAGAAGTCTGAAAAAAGTCTGAAAAATTTCAGAAAAAAGTCAAAAAATGTCAGAAAACAAATTGAAAAATGTCCAAAGAAAGTCTGAAAAAGTCTGAAAAATGTCGGAAAAAAAAGTCTGAAAAATGTTTGAGAGTGACAAATGTTGGGAAAAAAAAGTCGGAAAAATGTCCCAAAAAATGTACGAAAAAATGTCCGAAAAAAAGGCAGAAAAATGTTTTTTAAAAAAAGGGTGAAACAAATGTTTGAAAAAAAATGTCCGAAAAAATGTCCAAAAAAGGTAAAAAAAAAAAGTCAGAAAAAACTCAGAAAAAAAGTCTGAAAAAAGGTCTGAAAATGTCCGAAAAAAAGTCCGAAAAATGTCTAAAGAAAGTCCCAAAGAACGGCTGAAAAATGTTGAAAAAAAACAAGTCTGAAAAATGTTTGAGAAAGTCTGATAAATGTCCGAAAAAAAGTCCGAAACAAATATTTAAAAAAAAATGTCCGAAAAAGTTAAAAAAAAAATGTCTGAAAAATGTTCGAAAAATTTCCAAAATTAGAGTCTGAAAAATGTTGGGGTGGAAGAAGTCTGAAAAAAGTCTGAAAAATTTCAGAAAAAAAGTCCGAAAATGTCAGAAAAAAAATTTGAAAAATGTCCAAAGAAAATCTGAAAAATGTCGAAAAAAAAAGTCTGAAAAATGTTTGAGAAAGTCTGAAAAATGTTGGGGAAAAAAAGTCTGAAAAATGTCAGAAAAAAAGTCTGAAAAAAGGTCTGAAAATGTCCGAAAAATTTCTAAAGAAAGTCCCAAAAAAGGCTGAAAAATGTTGAAAAAAACAAGTCTGAAAAATGTTTTAGAAAGTCTGATAAATGTCCGAAAAAAAGTCCGAAACAAATATTTAAAAAAAAATGTCCGAAAAAGTTAAAAAAAAAAATGTCTGAAAAATTTTCGAAAAATGTCCAAAATTAGAGTCTGAAAAATGTTGGGGTGGAAGAAGTCTGAAAAGGTCTGAAAATGTCCGAAAAAAGTCCGAAAAAAGTCTAAAGAAAGTCCCAAAAAAAGGCTGAAAAATATTGAAAAAAAACAAGTCTGAAAAATGTTTGAGAGAGTCTGAAAAATGTTGGGAAAAAAAGTCTGAAAAATGTCCAAAAAAATGCACGAAAAAATGTCCGAAAAAAAGGCTGAAACAAATTTTTGAAAAAAAATGTCCGAAAAAAAAAGGTAAAAAAAGTCAGAAAAAAAGTCTGAAAAAAGGTCTGAAAATGTCCGAAAAAAAGTCTGAAAAATGTCTAAAGAAAGTCCCAAAAAAAGGCTGAAAAATATTGAAAAAAAACAAGTCTGAAAAATGTTTGAGAAAGTCTGAAAAATGTTGGGAAAAAAGTCTGAAAAATGTCCCCCCAAAAAAAAAGAAGAATATAGGCTGAAAGACTCTAAAAAATACCTGAAAAATGTTCAGAAAATGTCTGAAAAATGTCTGAAACAGATGTTCGAAAAAAAAAGTCCCAAAAAAGTCTGAAACATTTTCGAAAAATGTCCCAAAAAAAAAAAAAATACAAAATCTGCGATAAATTTCTGATTAATCACGATTAATTATTTTAATCGATTGACAGCCCTAACATAATATGTGTCTCATACGTGTGTGTGTGCAGAGTGTGTGCGTTGTTTTGCACGTTTCAACCTGATCCGGGGTCAGTGCGATGAAGAGCTCGGTGAGGTGGACGAAGACGACTGCTGCCAGAACCCTCAGTACGGTTACCAGGCCGACGGAGTGTGTCAGTCATGTGGGTAAGTGCGTGCACACACACATACACACACACACACACACGATAACAGACTCCCAGGTGTCCTCGTAGAGACGATAACAGACTCCCAGGTGTCCTCGTAGAGACGATAACAGACTCCCAGGTGTCCTCGTAGAGACGATAACAGACTCCCGGGTCAAACCAGTAAAACCAGTATGTGTTGGTGTGATTTCAGTCCTCCAGTTTGGTCTGCCTGGGCTCCGTGGTCACGGTGTAACGTCCTCTGCGGGGACGGCGTGACGCAGAGAAAAAGGACGTGTTTCGGCATCGGCCAATCAGAATGTGAGAACTCTGCAAAGAAACTGGAGACAAAACCCTGCAACGGCACCTGCTGCGACGGTACACACACACACACACACACACACACACACACACACACACACACACACACACACACACACACACACACACACACACACACACACACACACACACACACACACACACACACACACTCATCACACACATTCATCACACACATGTTGAGTTTGAATGTGGTATCTGTGTGTGTGTGTGTGTGTGTGTGTGTGTGTGTGTGTGTGTGTGTGTGTGTGTGTGTGTGTGTGTGTGTGTGTGTGTGTGTGTGTGTGTGCAGGTGAGGGGTGGGGCTTGTGGCTCACCTGGTCTCCCTGCTCGGTCACCTGTGGAGGAGGCGGAGTCAGAAAGAGAGAGAGAGTCTGCTCCAGTCGTCCTGATTGTCGTTTGGCCTGCAGCGGTGCTTCACAGGAGACGGAGACATGTCCAGCACACAAAACCTGTCCAGGTAACCCGTCTGTCTGTCCTCCTGTCTCTCTCTGTCCTCCTGTCTCTCTCTGTCTGTCCTCCTGACTGTCTCTCTCTCTGTCCTCCTGTCTCTCTCTCTGTCCTCCTGTCTCTCTCTCTGTCCTCCTGTCTCTCTCTCTCTCCTCCTGACTGTCTCTCTCTCTCACTGTCCTCCTGTCTCTCTCTCTCTCCTCCTGTCTGTCTCTCTCTCTCTCCTCCTGACTGTCTCTCTGTCTGTCCTCCTGACTGTCTCTCTCTCTCTCCTCCTGTCTCTCTCTCTCTGTCCTCCTGTCTCTCTCTCTCTCCTCCTGACTGTCTCTCTCTCTCACTGTCCTCCTGTCTCTCTCTCTCTCCTCCTGTCTGTCTCTCTCTCTCTCCTCCTGACTGTCTCTCTCTCTGTCCTCCTGTCTCTCTCTCTGTCCTCCTGTCTCTCTCTCTGTCCTCCTGTCTCTCTCTCTCTCCTCCTGACTGTCTCTCTCTCTCACTGTCCTCCTGTCTCTCTCTCTGTCCTCCTGTCTCTCTCTCTCTCCTCCTGACTGTCTCTCTCTCTCTGTCCTCCTGTCTCTCTCTCTCTCCTCCTGTCTGTCTCTCTCTCTCTCTGTCCTCCTGTCTCTCTCTCTGTCCTCCTGTCTCTCTGTCTGTCCTCCTGTCTGTCTCTCTCTCTGTCCTCCTGACTGTCTCTCTCTCTCTCTCCTCCTGTCTGTCTCTCTGTCTTCCTGTCTCTCTGTCTGTCCTCCTGACTGTCTCTCTCTCTCTCCTCCTGTCTGTCTCTCTCTCTCTCCTCCTGTCTGTCTCTCTCTCTCTCCTCCTGTCTGTCTCTCTCTCTCTCCTCCTGACTGTCTCTCTGTCTGTCCTCCTGACTGTCTCTCTGTCTGTCCTCCTGTCTGTCTCTCTCTCTCTCCTCCTGACTGTCTCTCTGTCTGTCCTCCTGACTGTCTCTCTCTCTCTCCTCCTGTCTGTCTCTCTCTCTCTCCTCCTGTCTGTCTCTCTGTCTTCCTGTCTCTCTGTCTGTCCTCCTGACTGTCTCTCTGTCTGTCCTCCTGTCTGTCTCTCTCTCTCTCCTCCTGTCTGTCTCTCTCTCTCTCCTCCTGACTGTCTCTCTGTCTGTCCTCCTGACTGTCTCTCTCTCTCTCCTCCTGTCTGTCTCTCAGTTCATGGCGGTTGGTCCCGATGGACCGGTTGGTCTCAGTGTTCTGGTTCGTGTATCAATGGCCATGGCCGTGATGTCATCGTCCCCTCCAGAGTGCGGTATCGTTCTTGCTCTAGCCCCGCCCCTTCCAATGACACGGTGCCTCCTGGCAACAGTTGCCATGGAGACCAATACCAGACACAGGACTGCAGCGAACTCCCCAACTGTCCAGGTGAGAGAATCTGTTCAGGTGAAACAGGTAAAGTCTTTACATGGAAACCTGACGTGTGTTCTGATTGGCTGTCTCTGCAGTGCACGGCGGATGGGGGGCGTGGTCTCTGCCCGGGCCGTGCTCCGCCTCCTGTGGGGAGGGGCTTCAGCTGTCAATCAGGACGTGCGATCGACCCCCCCCGAAATATGGCGGCCGATTCTGTGACGGACCGAGTGCTCGGAGCAGCGTCTGTCAGAGTCCCTGTCCTGGTAACACACACACACACACACACACACACACACACACACACACACACACACACACACACACACACACACACACACACACACACACACACACACACACACACACACACACACACACACACACACACACACACACATTTTAAGTTAAAAACATCAAGATAACGTTAAGGTTATGATAATTATTCGCATGAGTTTGACTGCGGGATCATTTGTGTTCATTCACGTTACTCACGCTAGACGCTTCATAACGTCACCGTTTCACTCGTTTCACCGGATCTCGGCATTTCACACGTCGGCTGAATTAATCTGGTTTACTACTGAGGTAGGAACCCAAAATAAACAGATTTAATATCAATAAACAGATCAAAATGATGCCGAAATAACTACATAATGATGCTGATGTGTAAAAAGTCTGAATTCATGCTTTGTCAGGTCTGTTACCATGACGACAAGCTAACAACTTTTAAAATGCTTGTTTTCTGAATGGAGTCTGGATGGATCAGTACCATGCTATAGCAGCTGCAACAAAAGCAGTTACGAATACCCAGAATCCCCCTCTAAGTCTCTGTCTGTCTGTCTCTCTGTCTGTCTGTCTGTCTCTCTGTGTCTCTGTCTGTCTCTCTGTCTGTCTGTCTGTCTGTCTGTCTGTCTCTCTGTGTCTCTGACAGTCAACGGGCTCTGGTCCGGTTGGTCCAGTTGGGATGAGTGTTCCTCTTCCTGTATCCCACGAGGCCGAGCCCCCATCAGGACTCGCCACCGCACCTGTTCTAACCCCGCACCTTCATCCAGCCCGCCCGGCAATGGTTGCCATGGTGACGACAACGAGAGAGAGAACTGCAACCACCTGCCTCACTGCCCAGGTACACCTGTCTGTCTGTAACAGACTCCCAGGTGTCCTCGAAGAGACAATAACAGACTCCCAGGTGTCCTCGTAGAGACGATAACAGACTCCCAGGTGTCCTCGAAGAGACGATAACAGACTCCCAGGTGTCCTCGTAGAGACGATAACAGACTCCCAGGTGTCCTCGAAGAGACAATAACAGACTCCCAGGTGTCCTCGTAGAGACGATAACAGACTCCCAGGTGTCCTCGTAGAGACGATAACAGACTCCCAGGTGTCCTCGAAGAGACGATAACAGACTCCCAGGTGTCCTCGTAGAGACGATAACAGACTCCCAGGTGTCCTCGTAGAGACGATAACAGACTCCCAGGTGTCCTCGTAGAGACGATAAAGACTCCCAGGTGTCCTCGTAGAGACGATAACAGACTCCCAGGTGTCCTCGTAGAGACGATAAAGACTCCCAGGTGTCCTCGTAGAGACGATAAAGACTCCCAGGTGTCCTCGTAGAGACGATAAAGACTCCCAGGTGTCCTCGTAGAGACGATAACAGACTCCCAGGTGTCCTCGTAGAGACGATAAAGACTCCCAGGTGTCCTCGTAGAGACGATAACAGACTCCCAGGTGTCCTCGTAGAGACGATAAAGACTCCCAGGTGTCCTCGTAGAGACGATAAAGACTCCCAGGTGTCCTCGTAGAGACGATAAAGACTCCCAGGTGTCCTCGTAGAGACGATAACTCTCTCTGTCTTTCTGTCCGTCTCTGGACCAGTGGACGGAGGTTGGGGTTCTTGGTCTCCCTTGTCTTCCTGTCCTGTTACCTGTGGGGTGGGGCTTCAGGTGTCACTCAGGAGATGTGACAGCCCCGCCCCCAAACATGGTGGCCGGCCATGTCCAGGAGTGGGACGTCGAGCCAGCATCTGTAAGACCAACGTCCATTGTCCAGGTACACACAAGATGTTTGTCCTCAGCGGCCGACTGTTCTTGTCCCAAAACGTGAATCAGCTCACTTCGTACGAGTGTAACTTCTGTGTATTTGCAGTGGACGGGACGTGGTCGCCGTGGTCGCCGTGGAAACCCTGTATATACCCGTTCGGTGGGCGGGACGTCCGCTGTAAGCAGCTGGGCGGCCTTCAGAGTCGAGAGCGGGAGTGTCTTCATCGAGCTCACAACGGGTCCATCTGCAGCGGGGACACCCTGACGGACAGACGGGTCTGCTATGATGTCACAAGCTGTTACCGTGGGTGACATACACACACACACACACACACACACACACACACACACACACACACACACACACACACACACACGATAAAGGACTCCCAGGTGTCCTCTTAGAGACGATAAAGACTCCCAGGTGTCCTCGTAGAGACGATAACAGACTCCCAGGTGTCCTCGTAGAGACGATAACAGACTCCCAGGTGTCCTCGTAGAGACGATAACAGACTCCCAGGTGTCCTCGTAGAGACGATAACAGACTCCCAGGTGTCCTCGTAGAGACGATAACAGACTCCCAGGTGTCCTCGTAGAGACGATAACAGACTCCCAGGTGTCCTCTTAGAGACGATAAAGACTCCCAGGTGTCCTCGTAGAGACGATAACAGACTCCCAGGTGTCCTCGTAGAGACGATAAAGACTCCCAGGTGTCCTCGTAGAGACGATAACAGACTCCCAGGTGTCCTCGTAGAGACGATAACAGACTCCCAGGTGTCCTCGTAGAGACGATAAAGACTCCCAGGTGTCCTCGTAGAGATGATAACAGACTCCCAGGTGTCCTCGTAGAGACGATAACAGACTCCCAGGTGTCCTCGTAGAGACGATAACAGACTCCCAGGTGTCCTCGTAGAGACGATAAAGACTCCCAGGTGTCCTCGTAGAGATGATAACAGACTCCCAGGTGTCCTCGTAGAGACGATAACAGACTCCCAGGTGTCCTCGTAGAGACGATAACAGACTCCCAGGTGTCCTCGTAGAGACGATAACAGACTCCCAGGTGTCCTCGTAGAGACGATAACAGACTCCCAGGTGTCCCCATAGAGACGATAAAGACTCCCAGGTGTCCTCGTAGAGACGATAAAGACTCCCAGGTGTCCTCGTAGAGACGATAACAGACTCCCAGATGTCCTCGTAGAGACGATAACAGACTCCCAGATGTCCTCGTAGAGACGATAACAGACTCCCAGGTGTCCTCGTAGAGACGATAACAGACTCCCAGGTGTCCTCGTAGAGACGATAACAGACTCCCAGGTGTCCTCGTAGAGTATAACTGACAAATAAAGTTGTATCGTATCGTATGTCCACATATTTCACATAAATCAACTGAAGAATTAACAGGATAAACAGTGCAGTGTGTGTGTGTGTGTGTGTGTGTGTGTGTGTGTGTGTGTGTGTGTGTGTGTGTGTGTGTGTGTGTGTGCGTGTCTGTTACAGTGAAGGGCAGCTGGGATGGCTGGGAGCCGTGGAGTTTGTGTACTCCGTCCTGTGGAGGAAACTCCAGACGCATCCGGAGGAGATACTGTAAACCTGATTACAGCGGCTACAAGTGAGTTTACTGTTAACTGGACCAGAGAACTCTAAATATAGTAGAGCTGTCTGTAACTGTGGATGAAAGCAGAATCAGACTGAGAGAATAAATGAGATATGTGTGGAGCTTAATCACATTAACACATCTTTAATGAACTCCTCTTCTTCTTCTGTGGTGCTTTAACGGCACCGACCAGCTGTTTATAGATATTATACTGAGAGGATGGAAACAAGACTTCAGTCAACGTTTATTTTCACCATTTTATGGAAATTTAGTTAAAGTTACATTTGGATGTAACCTGACAGGTGTTCTGCTCATTTATTACTGAGCTTGTTCTGATCCACATCAGCACCATCTACTGAAGGAACCGTGTAGAACCACACTAATGTATTATCTTAGCATTAATATTATTATACTCACACTTGTGTTTGTGTTTTCAGTCCTACCATTGGTCGAACGAAGGAGCCAGCAATGTTCTTTGGGAATCCAAACGCCGACTGCGGTGCAGCACCCGACGGCGGGCAGAAGATTGAAAGTCAGCCCTGCGTCAACGTTCCCGCCTGCACCTGAAAACCTGTTCAATAATGACTTAACATATCCCGTTCAACGATGAGTTGAACAACACCAACATATTTCGTTCACCGATGAGTTTAACAACACCAACATATCCCGTTCACCGATGAGTTTAACAACACCAACATATCTCGTTCACCAATGAGTTTAACAACATCAACATATCCAATTCACCGATGAGTTTAACAACACCAACATATCCCGCAAACCGATGAGTTCAACAACACCAACATATCCCGCTCACTGATGAGATTAACAACACCAACACATCCTGCTCACCGATGAGTTTAACAACACCAACATATCCCGTTCACCGATGAGTTTAACAACACCAACATATCCCGCAAACCGATGAGTTCAACAACACCAACATATCCCGCTCACTGATGAGATTAACAACACCAACACATCCCGCTCACTGATGAGTTTAACAACACTAACATATTCCGCTCACCGATGAGGTTAACAACACCAACATATCCCGCTCACTGATGAGTTTAACAACACCAACATATCCCGTTCACTGATGAGTTTAACAACAACAACATATCCCGCTCACCGATTAGGTCAAATACACCAACATATCCCGCTCACCGATTAGTTTAACAACACCAACATATCCCGCTCACCGATGAGTTTAACAACACCAATACATTGTATCCCTGCGGCTGAGTAGAGTAACGGGGGTTAACTCCGGAGAGAGTAACGTTATCGACTCCGACCCAAGCAGGAAAAGTTTACACCGTGGTTTGTCTGTTCTGGGCTACTGTAGAAACATGGCAGCCGGCTCCGTGAAGGACGACCTGCTATAAACTATAAACGGGTCATTCTAAGGTAACGAAAACACAACGATTCTTAATTTCAGGTGATTATAGATCTCCCTAATTCTAACACTGGTCCTTTAAACAATGCACCTTTTGTCTTTCTTTTTCATTTGATCACTGTGCCACACTTTGCACAATATTATTTGTTATTTGTAATAAATGTATGTTCTTCAACCATATGGTTGCCTGGGGCTTCATATCTTTTTGTTTGTGTTATACATTCAGACATCTTTCACATGAAGACAGGTGAGATTCAGCTCTTTCCAAAGAGAACCTAAAACTAAAATATGCATCAAACTTTAACCAGATCAAGCAAAAGGCCCTTAAAGATAGTGTTGCTACTAATGGGTTACAACACATGTTGGTTCAGTGCCACGTGTTGCACCACAGAGGGTGACTGTAAATGAAGATTAGGAAAGTGATGCCAGTCCAGGTGGAACCACTGAGGGGACATTGGCTTTTTAAACAGACCAAAGTGCCAAAATGAATATAGTCTTCAACTTGAAAATTCTGACTGAAAATTACAACAATAAAACAATAAAATGTTGAAAAGAAATAAAATAATAAAAAACACAAGGGATAAAAACACATAGTGTAATATAAAAGTAATGTAATGTAAAAACCGATAATTAAAGCTTAAAAACTAAGACTATAATGTAAAATAATGCAAACACCAATGATTAAAGCTTAAAAACTAATAATGTAACATAAAACAATCTAAATACCAACGATTAAAACTGAAAAACTAAGGCTATGATGTAAAAAATAATGTAAAAAGAAACGATTAGCGCTTAAAAACTAAGGCTATAACATAAAAACAATATAAAAAAACAACTATTAAAGCTTAAAAGCTAAGGCTATAACATAAGAATAATGTAAAAAACAACGATTAAAGATTAAAAACTAAGGCTATAACATAAAAATAAAGTAAAAACCAATGATTTAAGCTTAAAAACTAAGGCTATGATATAAAAACAATGTAAAAAACAATGATTAAAGCTTAAAAACTAATAATATAACATAAAACAGTGTAAAAACCAATGATTAAAGCTTAAAAACTAAGGCTATAACATAAAAATAATGTAAAAATCAACGATTAATTACTATAATAACTATCATACCATAAATAACAGAAACTGTTGCTGATGCATGTGTTTAGCTGCTTATTCATTTATTTGTATGTCAGAATAATAATAACTCTTCTTATGGCACCTTTCAATTTCAGGTTACAAAGTGCTCCACAAAATACAGCTGACGACAGATGTAAATAAATAATTAAGATTAAAATAAGAAGCGAATACAATCCCCACATGTTTTTTAGGGGAGATTTAAATGAAGATAAAGAAAACAACTTTATAACTTTAATAACTTCAGCCACTGAGACTGGATATGACCATGATCTAAAAATTAATGTTGCACAACCGGCTCAGAGGGTTCCTGTAAATGAAGGTTGTGAAAGTGTTGCCGGTAAAGGTGGAACACTGAGGGGACGTTGGCTTTTTCAACAAACCAAAGAACCACTTTAAGTGCCAAAATCAATAAATTGTTCACATGTTGTGTCTTTATAAACCAGCAGCCTGAAACAAAGCATTTATTTCAGCTTCTGATTCCTGAAGCAGCTACTGAAAACAGGTACTTCTTCTACATCGTAATATTAATAATAAGAATAACAATATTAATAATAATAATACATGAAACAAATGTTACTCTATGTATAACTTGTATTCTCTGCATCACTATACTTTAGGTAATGTTGGTTCAATATAAAGGTAATATCTGTAATAATGATGAAACTTAATGTGTGTCACGTCACACAAAAAGATGCAATACATTGTTCTGAACAAGATATAGGATTATAATATGTATGATATGGAAATAGGAGTATAATTTCTATGTTTCTACATAGATATTAAATGTATGTAATTAAATTATAGTACAAATCTTTCTTTAGGTACCTTTTACACTATTTACTTTGCATTTAAAATGTCATGATGACATTTTCTTCTTTAACATAGAAATGGACAAAATGTGCTGTTGAATGAATTATTTTTATATTGTATTGTAATAATGTTAAGTAATTTGTCAAGGGGTGGATGAAATAAGAACATACAGATAAACAAAATTAATTAACATGTTTGTTTGTTCTCAATAACCAGCTTCATTTAGAGATCCTATGGGATGATTATATTTAGAGATTTTGCCATCATGTTTTGTAAGTGATGTACTGTAAGTATAAAGTTGCCATGGTGATGCTAGCCCGAATTTCTTCACGTTTTGGTTAATCCGAACAGTGAAATGTTAAGATGCATTAATTACTGTATTGGGGCCAAATTAATGTCATTTGGTGCTTTATAAACCAGTTATTAATCATTAACAAATTATTATAAGCATTAGATGCCACTTTATGATAGACAATTTAACAAAGTATTTACTATCTATCTAAATAATGTGTATAGATGCTTTACATAGTGTATATTAACAATTTAATAATGTTAACTATCTATCTAAATAATGTGTATAGATGCTTTACATAGTATATATGAACAATTTAACAGAGTGTTAACTATCTAAATAATGTTTATAGATACTTTACATAGTATTTATCAACAATTTAACAAAGTATTAACTATCTATCTAAATAATGTGTATAGATGCTTTACATTGTATTTATTAACAATTTAACAAAGTATTAACTATCTCTCTAAATAATGTGTATAGATGCTTAACATAGGATACTGTATATGCACAAGTTAACAAAGTGTTAACTATCTAAATATCACTGACCAAACGTGATTCAGAAACACTGCTTCACGCCTTCATCAGCTCACGAATCGACTACTGCAACTCCCTCCTCGCAGGCCTCCCAAACAAAACAATTCACAGACTACAATATGTCCAAAACAGTGCTGCCCGGATCCTCACCAGAACTCGCAAAGCACAGCACATCACCCCAGTCCTCCGCTCCCTTCACTGGCTCCCAATAAACCAACGGATCACCTACAAGATCCTCCTCCTGGTCTTCAAGACAATAAACTGTACCGGTCCCACCTACCTACAGGAGCTCCTCACCCCTCAATCCTCACCCCGGACACTCAGGTCTGGCACCTCTAACCTCCTCACAGTGCCACGGACTAAGCTGGCAACCATGGGGGATCGTGCCTTCTCCTCGCTGGGGCCACGCCTGTGGAACCAGCTCCCAGGAACAATCAGGGCCTCAGACTCACTTGTTGCTTTTAAATCTAATCTTAAAACTCACCTGTTCCTTTTAGCTTTCCCCTAAGGTTTTATAATCACTATGATTTCATAGTATTTTATGCTTTTAACTTACATCGGGAAGTAATTTGTCTATCATTTTATTTGTCCCTTTTTGACGCTTTTAATTGTGTTTAATGTTGTCTATGATTGTTTTGCCCTTGTTGTGAATCACCTTGAGATTTCGTTGTATTTTAAAGTGTGCTATATAAATTCAATTCATTATTATTATTATTTAAATAATGTTTATAGATGCTTTACATAGTATTTATTAACAATTTAACAGAGTGTTAACTATCTAAATAATGTTTATAGATGCTTTATATAGTATTTATTAACAATTTAACAAAGTATTAACTATCTATCTTAATAATGTGTATAGATGCTTTATATAGTATATATGAACAATTTAACAAAGTGTTAACTATCTAAATAATGTTTATAGATGCTTTATATAGTATTGTTAACAATTTAACAAAGTATTAACTATCTATCTAAATAATGTTTATAGATGCTTTACATAGTATTTATTAACAATTTAACAAAGTATTAACTATCTATCTTAATAATGTGTATAGATGCTTTATATAGTATATATGAACAATTTAACAAAGTGTTTGCTATTCAAATAATGTGTATAGATGCTTTATATAGTATATATGAATAATTAAAAATGTCTTAACTATCTAAATAATGTTTATAGATGCTTTATATAGTATTGTTAACAATTTAACAAAGTATTAACTATCTATCTAAATAATGTGTATAGATGCTTTACATAGTATATATGCACGATTTAACAAAGTGTTAACTATCTAAATAATGTTTATAGATGCTTCATATAGTATTGTTAACAATTTAACAAAGTATTAACTATCTATCTTAATAATGTGTATAGATGCTTTATATAGTATATATGAATAATTTAAAAGTCTTAACTATCTAAATAATGTTTATAGATGCTTTACATAGTATTTATCAACAATTTAACAAAGTATTAACTATCCATCTAAATAATGTGTATAGATGCTTTACATAGTATTTATTAACAATTTAACAAAGTATTAACTATATATCTAAATTATGTTTATAGATGCTTTACATAGTATTTATCAACAATTTAACAAAGTATTAACTATCCATCTAAATAATGTGTATAGATGCTTTACATAGTATTTATTAACAATTTAACAAAGTATTAACTATATATCTAAATTATGTTTATAGATGCTTTACATAGTATTTATTAACAATTTAACAGAGTGTTAACTATCTAAATAATGTTTATAGATGCTTTATATAGTATTTATTAACAATTTAACAAAGTATTAACAATCTATCTAAATAATTTGTATAGATGCTTTACATAGTAAATATGCACGATTTCACAAAGTGTTAACTATCTGAATAATGTTTATAGATACTTTATATTTTTTTTTTTTTTTTTTTTTTATTTTTATCTGTACAGGTGGGTGTAATTCCTGCTAAGCTCTAGGCTTGCCGCACCTCCACCGGTGCCCACTTGGTTAGCTGCAGGGTCATCAGCTGGGGACCACCGTTCATTGATGTTTCGCCCCTTAGCCCAGAACATCTCCTGGTGGCGGGGCAGTGAACAGGGACGTCTCCCTGACACTCCCTGCAGCTAACCTTCTTCAGGAGTTGCTTGCTCCCCATACTTTATCCCGTCTTCTAAGCCAGAGCCAGAAGCTTGCCTTCTCTGCTTCTTCTGATATCTCCCTGGTTGCCTTATGCAGCCTGGTTCCCCGTAGCCCCAGATCCTTGAGCAGACGTGTTGTTGAGTCTCCAACAAAGCCTCTAGCACCCACCTCCACCGGGTAGAGCCTTGTACTCCATCCACCTTCCCTACACTCCGCGACCAGGTCAGCGTATTTTGCCCTCTTCCGCTCGTGGGCTGCCTCCAAACCCTCTTCCCATGGCACTGTGAGCTCCACCAGCAGCGCTGATTTTCCGGCTGTGGTCCACAGAACCATGTCTGGCCGCAGAGTGGTGCAGTTGATCTCTCTGGGAAAGTGGAGTTGTCTGCCCAAGTCCACCTCCATCTTCCACTCCACCCCTGGTGTCAGGGACTTAGGTGCTGGTCTCTTGTTGGTATGTAGTGCAGGATCCCCCTGCCTGAGAAAGTGTATCCTCTGTTGGCTCCCTCTTGGGCTCTCGTTGTTTGCCTCTTGCCTTCTTTTCTCCACCACCTCTGCCAGCTTCCTGAGCACTTGGTCGTGCCGCCATCTAAGCCGACCCTGTGTCAGTGCGGTGTTGCAACCTGACAGAATGTGCTGGAGGGAGGCGTTGTTGGTCCCACAGAGGTCACAGTTTTGCTCTGTCCCAAACCACTGGTGGAGGTTACGAGGGCTGGGTAGGGTGTCGTAGGTTGCTCTGATGAGAAAACTGAGTCGAGCCTGTGGCAGTTTCCAGATGTCTGCCCAGTTGATCGCTCGACTCGCAACACCCTCCCACGTTGTCCAACGGCCCTGCTGCCCCTGCGCCACGGCCTGCACCCTGTACTGTTCTTGCTCCATTCTGGTAACCTCAGCAACAACAAGGTCTTTCCTCTCCTTTTTGTCTGCTCTGGACCATAGGGTGGGTGGGTCCCCCCATCCGAGGCCCGTCCGCCCGGTCTGTACCCTGCCCACCACCTCCTGGTGTTGCAGTCTGGTCGCCGCCTTCTGGACTTCCTCCTCCGCCCTCCATTTCCTTCCAGTCGCTACTCGAGGATGCATGTCCTTTACTGCATTGTCGGAGGAGTCCCTTAGTTCCATCACCAGCCTTGCCTTTTCTTGCCTGTACCCAAGGGTGATAGATTTCAGGGGTAGATGGAGTGAGTTCCACCCGTACAGGCCAGCTGCTGAGAAGCATCGTGGGAGCCCTAGCCACTTGCGGATGAAGGAGTTAGCTTTGGCATCCATCCTGCTTACAGCTGATGAGGTGACTTCGCACAGCTTCAGCGGCCACATTAACCTTGGGTACAGGGTGAAGTGGTAGCACCACACCTTGTATTTTCCGGGTAGCTGGCTTGATTCGATCTTTGACAGGCCTGCTGATAGCTGCTGAAGGATGGTTTTCCCCATCTCCTTGTCTGAGAGACTCGATGTATAACGCCTTCCCAGACTTTGGATGGGCTGGTCCACGATGAGGGGGATGTTATCTCCGCCAATGGTAAAGATGGTCCTATCGTTCCGCTCCCCTTTCCTCAAGGAAAGACTCCTTGACTTCTCTGGCTTGAATTTCATCCTTGCCCAGGTGATCAGTTCATCCAGTCTCTTCAGGAGTCTGGTGGTACATGGTGCAGTTCGCAGCAGGCAGGTGATGTCGTCCATGTAGCTTCTTAGTGGGGGAAGTCTACGGCCTACCGGAAGCCGGACTCCACCCACTACCTGCCTTGCCCCGATCAGGATGACTTCAAAGGCTGCCACGAAGAGGATGGGGGAGATGGAACATCCCATCGCGATCCCTACTTCTAGCTGCTGCCAGTCGGTGGTAAACTTTTTCAGTGCAAAGCACATGTGCATGTCCTGGAAGTAGCTCATAACCATGGTCTTGATGTTATCTGGGATGTAAAAAAAGTCCAGTGCAAAAGCAATGAGCTGGTGTGGTACTGACCCATACGCATTGGCCAGGTCCAGCCATACAACATGCAGATCTTTTTTCTCCCTCTTCGCGTTCTGAATCTGTTCCCAAATCATTGAGGCATGCTCCACACATCCCGGGAAACCTGGGACTCCGGCCTTCTGGCAGCTGGTGTCGATATAGCCATTATCCATCAAGTAGGTTGTCATTCTTCTTGCCATCACAGAGAAGAAAACCTTACCCTCGACGTTCAGTAGGGCTATACTCCTGAATTGGTTGATGTTCTTGGAGTCCTTCTCCTTTGGAATGGAGACTGCCACTGCTCTTTGCCACTCAGATGGGATACTCTGTTTGGTCCAGGCGATTCTCATGAGGGTCCATAGGAGCTTCAGCACTATTGGGCAGTTCTTATACAGCCTGTACGGTATTCCGTTTGGTCCTGGTGCAGATGCTGATCTTGCCTTTAGGATAACCTGCCTGACCTCACTGAGTTTGGGGGATGACGCGTCAAACAGGGCTGATGGTACTGTAGGCTTAGGCACATAGCCTGGTGGGCCCAGAGGCTCATTCCTTGCAGGGTCGCTGTATTGAGAGCGGATGTGTTGCTCTAGTTCTTCCTTGGAGACCTCCAGCGTTCCGCTGGTTTTCTCCTCGAGGAGTCCACGTGCGAAACGGAACGGATTCCTGAAGAAGTTTGCTCTCTCCTTCTCTTTCCTTTTCCTCCGTCGCCGGATGCGCTCTGCCCTCCGTAGGTTTGCAAGCCTACTTCTGATCTCATCCCAGAGGACTTTCAGGCCCTCTTTCTCCGAGACCTCTGCTTTCCTCCAGCGCTTGCGGAGCTGCCTTCTGCTTGCCACCAGGTCATCGATTTCCTTCTCCCTTCTCCCCTTTGCCTTTACTACCGCCTTCTTGATGGTCACTTCGCCATACCTGCCACTGCATTCTTCATACAGGATTTCACCAAACAGGTTTAGCTTGGCTTCCACTGTGCCGCGCAGGGTTCTCTGCAGCAGTTCGCTCAGGTGTTCATCCAACTTTCTCCACTCCTCCGCTTCATTGGACTTTGGCCACTTGATCTTGTTCTTTCGTCCTGGGCTCTTCAGGCTTCTGGTCCTCTGGCTCAGCTCCTCTCTTGGGTTGCTTGGGGGTGCTAATGGGTTCATACTTTGGGGGTTGTCACCATCCCTTTCTTCCTCCTCCCACCTTTCTTCCTGCCCTGCCTCTGCAACATTGGGCCCGATGGCACTGTGGTTTTCGACCTGGCCTTGGATCCCACTTGCCTGACCTGCTCTTTCATGAGCAGTGCAAGGTTGCTTATGGCTATCTCCACCGCACTTCATCCTTCCCATATAGATGCGAAGTCCCCTGTATGTTGTTGTCTTTTCCCATCCACACCTGCACCTCCGAAGAATCTTCATCTCATTCGTCACTGTCGTTGCGTTCGTTACTGTTTGATCCGTCCGGGTAGGCCCTTCTTCCATCCCGCCTCTCGGAGGGCCTTCGGGCTGTTTTCTTTGTTTCGTTTTCGTAGTAAGGTTTGGGTGTCTCCCCTCAGAGAAACTAGAGGGTAGGGTTACCAACCCCCCTCCCCCGGTGCAGTCTATCCCGCTGCCACCAGTCTTTCCTGGTTGTCCTCCAGTCTTCCCTGGACTCCAACTGCCCTATTCACAGTAGTCACTGTTTCCAGAGATGCATTTTTATCTGTACAGGTGGGTGTAATTCCTGCTAAGCTCTAGGCTTGCCGCACCTCCACCGGTGCCCACTTGGTTAGCTGCAGGGTCATCAGCTGGGGACCACCGTTCATTGATGTTTCGCCCCTTAGCCCAGAACATCTCCTGGTGGCGGGGCAGTGAACAGGGACGTCTCCCTGACACTCCCTGCAGCTAACCTTCTTCAGGAGTTGCTTGCTCCCCATACTTTATCCCGTCTTCTAAGCCAGAGCCAGAAGCTTGCCTTCTCTGCTTCTTCTGATATCTCCCTGGTTGCCTTATGCAGCCTGGTTCCCCGTAGCCCCAGATCCTTGAGCAGACGTGTTGTTGAGTCTCCAACAAAGCCTCTAGCACCCACCTCCACCGGGTAGAGCCTTGTACTCCATCCACCTTCCCTACACTCCGCGACCAGGTCAGCGTATTTTGCCCTCTTCCGCTCGTGGGCTGCCTCCAAACCCTCTTCCCATGGCACTGTGAGCTCCACCAGCAGCGCTGATTTTCCGGCTGTGGTCCACAGAACCATGTCTGGCCGCAGAGTGGTGCAGTTGATCTCTCTGGGAAAGTGGAGTTGTCTGCCCAAGTCCACCTCCATCTTCCACTCCACCCCTGGTGTCAGGGACTTAGGTGCTGGTCTCTTGTTGGTATGTAGTGCAGGATCCCCCTGCCTGAGAAAGTGTATCCTCTGTTGGCTCCCTCTTGGGCTCTCGTTGTTTGCCTCTTGCCTTCTTTTCTCCACCACCTCTGCCAGCTTCCTGAGCACTTGGTCGTGCCGCCATCTAAGCCGACCCTGTGTCAGTGCGGTGTTGCAACCTGACAGAATGTGCTGGAGGGAGGCGTTGTTGGTCCCACAGAGGTCACAGTTTTGCTCTGTCCCAAACCACTGGTGGAGGTTACGAGGGCTGGGTAGGGTGTCGTAGGTTGCTCTGATGAGAAAACTGAGTCGAGCCTGTGGCAGTTTCCAGATGTCTGCCCAGTTGATCGCTCGACTCGCAACACCCTCCCACGTTGTCCAACGGCCCTGCTGCCCCTGCGCCACGGCCTGCACCCTGTACTGTTCTTGCTCCATTCTGGTAACCTCAGCAACAACAAGGTCTTTCCTCTCCTTTTTGTCTGCTCTGGACCATAGGGTGGGTGGGTCCCCCCATCCGAGGCCCGTCCGCCCGGTCTGTACCCTGCCCACCACCTCCTGGTGTTGCAGTCTGGTCGCCGCCTTCTGGACTTCCTCCTCCGCCCTCCATTTCCTTCCAGTCGCTACTCGAGGATGCATGTCCTTTACTGCATTGTCGGAGGAGTCCCTTAGTTCCATCACCAGCCTTGCCTTTTCTTGCCTGTACCCAAGGGTGATAGATTTCAGGGGTAGATGGAGTGAGTTCCACCCGTACAGGCCAGCTGCTGAGAAGCATCGTGGGAGCCCTAGCCACTTGCGGATGAAGGAGTTAGCTTTGGCATCCATCCTGCTTACAGCTGATGAGGTGACTTCGCACAGCTTCAGCGGCCACATTAACCTTGGGTACAGGGTGAAGTGGTAGCACCACACCTTGTATTTTCCGGGTAGCTGGCTTGATTCGATCTTTGACAGGCCTGCTGATAGCTGCTGAAGGATGGTTTTCCCCATCTCCTTGTCTGAGAGACTCGATGTATAACGCCTTCCCAGACTTTGGATGGGCTGGTCCACGATGAGGGGGATGTTATCTCCGCCAATGGTAAAGATGGTCCTATCGTTCCGCTCCCCTTTCCTCAAGGAAAGACTCCTTGACTTCTCTGGCTTGAATTTCATCCTTGCCCAGGTGATCAGTTCATCCAGTCTCTTCAGGAGTCTGGTGGTACATGGTGCAGTTCGCAGCAGGCAGGTGATGTCGTCCATGTAGCTTCTTAGTGGGGGAAGTCTACGGCCTACCGGAAGCCGGACTCCACCCACTACCTGCCTTGCCCCGATCAGGATGACTTCAAAGGCTGCCACGAAGAGGATGGGGGAGATGGAACATCCCATCGCGATCCCTACTTCTAGCTGCTGCCAGTCGGTGGTAAACTTTTTCAGTGCAAAGCACATGTGCATGTCCTGGAAGTAGCTCATAACCATGGTCTTGATGTTATCTGGGATGTAAAAAAAGTCCAGTGCAAAAGCAATGAGCTGGTGTGGTACTGACCCATACGCATTGGCCAGGTCCAGCCATACAACATGCAGATCTTTTTTCTCCCTCTTCGCGTTCTGAATCTGTTCCCAAATCATTGAGGCATGCTCCACACATCCCGGGAAACCTGGGACTCCGGCCTTCTGGCAGCTGGTGTCGATATAGCCATTATCCATCAAGTAGGTTGTCATTCTTCTTGCCATCACAGAGAAGAAAACCTTACCCTCGACGTTCAGTAGGGCTATACTCCTGAATTGGTTGATGTTCTTGGAGTCCTTCTCCTTTGGAATGGAGACTGCCACTGCTCTTTGCCACTCAGATGGGATACTCTGTTTGGTCCAGGCGATTCTCATGAGGGTCCATAGGAGCTTCAGCACTATTGGGCAGTTCTTATACAGCCTGTACGGTATTCCGTTTGGTCCTGGTGCAGATGCTGATCTTGCCTTTAGGATAACCTGCCTGACCTCACTGAGTTTGGGGGATGACGCGTCAAACAGGGCTGATGGTACTGTAGGCTTAGGCACATAGCCTGGTGGGCCCAGAGGCTCATTCCTTGCAGGGTCGCTGTATTGAGAGCGGATGTGTTGCTCTAGTTCTTCTTTGGAGACCTCCAGCGTTCCACTGGTTTTCTCCTCGAGGAGTCCACGTGCGAACCGGAACGGATTCCTGAAGAAGTTTGCTCTCTCCTTCTCTTTCCTTTTCCTCCGTCGCCGGATGCGCTCTGCCCTCCGTAGGTTTGCAAGCCTACTTCTGATCTCATCCCAGAGGACTTTCAGGCCCTCTTTCTCCGAGACCTCTGCTTTCCTCCAGCGCTTGCGGAGCTGCCTTCTGCTTGCCACCAGGTCATCGATTTCCTTCTCCCTTCTCCCCTTTGCCTTTACTACCGCCTTCTTGATGGTCACTTCGCCATACCTGCCACTGCATTCTTCATACAGGATTTCACCAAACAGGTTTAGCTTGGCTTCCACTGTGCCGCGCAGGGTTCTCTGCAGCAGTTCGCTCAGATGTTCATCCAACTTTCTCCACTCCTCCGCTTCATTGGACTTTGGCCACATATAGTATATATTAACAATTTAACAAAGTATTAACTATCTATCTAAATAATGTTTATAGATGCTTTACATAGTATTTATTAACAATTTAACAAAGTATTAACTATCTATCTTAACAATGTGTATAGATGCTTTATATAGTATATATGAACAATTTAATAAAGTGTTAACTAAACAAATAATGTTTATAGATGCTTTACATAGTATATATGAACAATTTAACAAATTCTTAACTATCTATCTAAATAATGTCTATAGATGCTTTATATAGTATATATGAATAATTTAACAGTGTTAACTATCTAAATAATGTTTATAGATGCTTTACATAGTATTTATCAACAATTTAACAAAGTATTAACTATCTATCTAAATAATGTGTATGGATGCTTTACATAGTATTTATTAACAATTTAAGAAAGTATTAACTATATATCTAAATAATGTTTATAGATGCTTTACATAGTATTTATTAACAATTTAAAAAAGGGTTAACTATCTAAATAATGTTTCAGACGGCTACAGGCAATTTAGAGTCAACAATGAACCTAACCTGCATGTCTTTGGACTGTGGGAGTAAACCGGAGAACCTGAGAAAACCCAGGCGCGGAGAACATACAAACTCCACACAGAAGGATCCCAGCCGGGTTTGAACCTGCGACCCTCTTGCTGTGAGAACATTATTTTATGGCCTCACTTTTTTGTCTGTGTTTCAGTCATGGAGTTCCCTCGGCTGTCTGCCTCGATGCTGTTGGCTTCGATGATCCTTCTTCTCTACTGGACGACCTCTTCAGCTCGGTCACATGACCCCACCTCCTCCGACCCCTCCGACCCCTACAGGGTGAAGAGAGACCTGGAATTTGAGACCAGAGAGAAAGTGGACGCATCTTTGTCAGCAGCAAAAAACATCCTTGAATTAATCAAAGAAAGGATTGGAAACACTAACATCAAGACGTTGTCAGGTGTGATGAAGGGTCTTGAAAAGGTCGCCAGCTTGGCGCCCCTCATCGGAGGTCTGGTCTCTCCTATTACCACTGTGATCTTGGCCTTCATCCCTCAGGATGACCCGGTGTTAAACGAGCTGAAGCAAGGCTTTGCTGAAGTGAACAGGAAGCTGGACTCGCTCTCCACCCAGATCTCCGACCTGGCAACAGACGTGGAATGGTTCAACTACGCCAGCGTCTACTCTCAAGAAGAGGTCCGCATCCTCAACGCCTGGAATAAGTTCACTGAGCTTCGTGACAACAGTGCGTCGATAACAAGTGAAGATGATCAATTCAGAATGGCTAAGATGTTCACCAAATACTATGAGAGCACAGGAACTGAGGCCAGTGTGGCCAACCTCTACCATTACCTGACGGTCAGCAGCACGTCTCTCAGTGGAAACCTCAACAACCTGCTGCAGAAGAAGTTTAAATGTAGCATTAGAGAGATCGGCAAATATAACCTCCATTTCAGTATTTTGCTGTGGAAGGGGATGTTGCTCAACCAGTTCTACTGGAATCTGGTCGGTTTAAATATATTAGACAGAGACACCGAACATGCCAACATGTTCAAGAACGTCTACACAATTCAGATATCAGCTGTGCAGTACTGCCTAGACAACTATGAGAAGTACATGAGAAACGAAGTGGAGGAGATCAGCAAAGCACTCAGTCCTGGCGACAAAAAAGCCATCGCTGATCAGGTGAAAGAGACTCTGAATAACAAGTACTACTGGTACAACTGGGTGGTGATGGTGTACAACTCAGATGATGAGAGAAACCACGAGTTTCAGAACATGATAAAGATCCCTGCGGGTACGATCACTGTCGCTGTGAGCTACACTCAGAAGGCAGAGGAGGTAAATACAGCCGAAGTAAAAGAGGTGCTGGAGGCTTGCTTCATGTCGGCATTCCTGAGTACGGACCCATCCCCCAGCCTCGCAATCTACACGCCATGTGAAAATTTCAGACAAAAAATCCTGGTGTGCAGTGAAAACGTGACTGGTGTTCCTTTAAGAGACTATGTCAAAGTGATGCACACCAGTTATAATCTGAACTTTGTTAAAGTCCCAGAAGCCCTGCAGACTTTCCAATGTACGGTGAACGGATACTATTACAAGATGTACATCCATTACTCCCGATCCGCCTCCGCCTGCAGGGACGGTTCGGTTCCATGTGAGAACGGAGGAACGTGCAAGGAGCTGCTGGACTCCAACGAAAACCTGTGTGAGTGTCCTGATGATTACCGTGGAGACCGATGTGAGTTGGATATGAAACCAAAGGACATCCCGGAGATCGGTAAAAACCACAATGTGCCCGACATCATAACCATCAAGGCCAAACTGAAACTGATGGAGGACAAATTGGAGACGTTTTACCTCACGTTCAACAACAGGTGTCCTGCTCTGTAACAACAGGTGTCCTGCTCAGTAACAACAGGTGTCCTGCTCAGTAACAACAGGTGTCCTGCTCTGTAACAACAGGTGTCCTGCTCTGTAACAACAGGTGTCCTGCTCAGTAACAACAGGTGTCCTGCTCAGTAACAACAGGTGTCCTGCTCTGTAACAACCAACAAAATCATGTGATGAATGTGGATGCACCGATACTGGATCGGATATCAGTAACAATGAAGTCGATCTATTCAATTCAATTATATGTTTATATGCTATATACATTATATACTGGAATTCATTACTTATTAATTTATTTTTAGTTTAATAATTTAATTCAGTTTTGACGAATTTGTTGCTGTATTAAAAAGGTTTACACTTGAATTGTAATTTCTTTTAATTTTGAAGATTTTTTTCCAAGTTGCTGGTGTACGATTTATTATTTTAATAATAAATAAAAATTCTGCTAATTTCGACGATTTTTTTCCAAGTTGCTGGTGTACGATTTATTATTTTAATAATAAATAAATATTGTTCATTTTGAAGATTTATTTTCCAAGTTGCTGGTGAGCAATTTATTATTTTATTAATAAATAAAAATACTGTTAACTTTGAAGATTTCTTTTCCAAGTTCCTGGTGTGCAATTTATTATTTTAATAATAAATAAATATTGTTCATTTTGAAGATTTATTTTCCAAGTTGCTGGTGAGCAATTTATTATTTTAATAATAAATGCAAATTCTGCTAATTTCGACGATTTTTTTCCAAGTTGCTGGTGTACGATTTATTATTTTAATAATAAATAAAAAATTCAATTAATTTATACTTTGTATTTATGTGTTACATTTTGTTCTACAAAGTTAGGAAAGTAATGTTTAAGTCAAGCCTGATGTTTCCTTACACATAACAGAATGATCCCAGTCACTTCCATACAGCTGATTAATTAAACACTGGTATCGGATCAGTATTCGGTATCGGCCGATACCCAAAGCGCAGGTATCACTATTTAAAATGTACAGCCATCAACCAGGTTGTATATTTTGATTCTAAAGTTGGAAGGTCCTGAAAATAATTAAATATATGTATAATTAAAGTTATTAAAGTGCCAATAGAACTATTTAAATGACTCTGATGGTACATGGGGTCTTTTTGTTTCTCTGTTGTTCCTGATAAAACCACCAGATGGCGCTAAAGTGACCAGAAACAATCAAATCCACTGTGGCTTCAAATAAAAATGTCCAAACAATAAATGGATGAGTTACTAATTAAAGACAAACTCCTTATCGTCAATAAATGTGTGGATATTCTGATTGGTTTGAATGAAATAGACTTCCCATGTTATAAATAATTCTCTTTAATATTCATCACTATGACGCTGCAGCTGCACCACTCACAACTCATATGACTTCTCATTATATCTTATTATTAATATTTGGATATTTAAATCCCCCCTCCAGTGTATTTTGGCATTTCTATGATATTATATATTTATTTGAGTCATTTCCTGACTAAGTTGATTAGACACACTGTTAACCAAAATGTTTTTTGGAAACTGCATTTCAAACGGCGGACCTCAGCAACATGTCTATCCGTCCTCCGGTGCGCTGTGGGCGGCGTGCGGCGGTGCGTCTCCTCGGTGCAGCAGCAGCCAGACGGCCGCCTCACCAGGAGGAGACGGTGAAGAAGAGAGAGAGAAAGAGTCGGTGTGTTGAGATAATTCTGGTCTCATTGCCGTGGTGATGAATTACTGGTGCCTTCAAGTGAAACCGGTGAGCTCCTGTTTACAACATGGGAAGTCGTGTACATGATATGCTCGGCGTTCAAGTGGTTAAGTCGTGAGAAATATTATCTTTAAATATATATATTATATATATAATATATAAATATTATATCCCACTCACCGATGAGTTTAACAACACCAACATATCCCGTTCACCGATGACTTTAACAACCTCAACATATCCCACTCTCCGATGAGTTTAACAACACCAACATATCCCACTCATCGATGAGTTTAACAACACCAACATATCCCACTCTCCGATGAGTTTAACAACACCAACATATCCCACTCATCGATGAGTTTAACAACACCAACATATCCCGCTCACCGATGAGTTTAACAACACCAACATATCCCACCCACCGATTACTTTAACAACACCAACATATCCCGCTAACCGATTACTTTAACAACACCAACATATCCCGCCCACCGATTACTTTAACAACACCAACATATCCCGCTCACCGATGAGTTTAACAACACCAACATATCCCACCCACCGATTACTTTAACAACACCAACATATCCCGCCCACCGATTACTTTAACAACACCAACATATTCCGCTCACAGGACCATTTAGCATGACCGCGTTTGTTAGGGTTGATTAAGCCAGATAACGAGAAGATACCCTGGGTATGTTGAACTCGCTTCGTAGTAAAGACCTCTGCTCCTTATGTACAGATAAACGGCTCATTCTAAGGTAACGTAAACACGATTCTTAATTTCAGGTTATTATACTAAATAATTAAAATATGCATCAAACTTTAACCAGATCAAGCAAAAGGCCCTTAAAGATAGTGTTGCTACTAATGGGTTACAACACATGTTGGTTCAGTGCCACGTGTTGCACCACAGAGGGTGACTGTAAATGAAGATTAGGAAAGTGATGCCAGTCCAGGTGGAACCACTGAGGGGACATTGGCTTTTTAAACAGACCAAAGTGCCAAAATGAATAAAGTCTTCAACTCAACTGAACTCACCCTTTTTTACAGTATATAGCGCTGTTATACAAACATGCAGCCCAAAGTGCTTCACATAGCAAGATTAAGACAACACAGACAATAAATACAATTTTGCAAGACTGAAAATTACAACAATAAAACAATAAAATGTTGAAAAGAAATAAAATAAAATAAACACAAGGGATAAAAAAACATAGTGTAATATAAAGGTAATGTAATGTAAAAAAACGATAATTAAAGCTTAAAAACTAAGGCTATAATGTAAAATGATGCAAACACCAATGATTAAAGCTTAAAAATCATGGCTATAATATAAAAACAATGTAAAAAACCAGCGAATAAAGCTTAAAAACTAAGGTTATAACATAAAAATAAAGTAAAAACAACCGAATAAAGCTTAAAAACTAATAATATAACATAAAACAATCTAAAAACCAACGATTAAAACTTAAAAACTAAGGCTATGACGTAAAAATAATGTAAAAAGAAACGATTAGCGCTTAAAAACTAAGTCTATAACATAAAAACAATGTAAAAACCAACTATTAAAGCTTAAAAGCTAAGGCTATAACATAAGAATAATGTAAAAAACAATGATTAAAGATTAAAAACTAAGGCTATAACATAAAAATAAAGTAAAAACCAATGATTAAAGCTTAAAAACTAAGGCTATGATACAAAAACAATGTAAAAAACAATGATTAAAGCTTAAAAACTAAGGCTATAACATAAAACAATGTAAAAACCAATGATTAAAGCTTAAAAGCTAAGGCTATAACATAAGAATAATGTAAAAACAATGATTAAAGATTAAAAACTAAGGCTATAACATAAAAATAAAGTAAAAACCAATGACTAAAGCTTAAAAACTATGGCTATAACATAAAACATTGTAAAAAACAATGATTAAAGCTTAAAAACTGAGGCTATAACATAAAAACAATGCAAAAACCAACGATTAAAGCTTAAAAACTAAGGCTAAAACATAAAACATTGTAAAAACCAACGATTAAAGCTTAAAAACTAATAATATAACATAAAACAGTGTAAAAACCAATGATTAAAGCTTAAAAACTAAGGCTATAACATAAAAATAATGTAAAAATCAACGATTAATAACTATAATAACTATCATACCATAAATAACAGAAACTGTTGCTGATGCATGTGTTTAGCTGCTTATTCATTTATTTGTATGTCAGAATAATAATAACTCTTCTTATGGCACCTTTCAATTTCAGGTTACAAAGTGCTCCACAAAATACAGCTGACGACAGATGTAAATAAATAATTAAGATTAAAATAAGAAGCGAATACAATCCCCACATGTTTTTTAGGGGAGATTTAAATGAAGATAAAGAAAACAACTTTATAACTTTAATAACTTCAGCCACTGAGACTGGATATGACCATGATCTAAAAATTAATGTTGCACAACCGGCTCAGAGGGTTCCTGTAAATGAAGGTTGTGAAAGTGTTGCCGGTAAAGGTGGAACACTGAGGGGACGTTGGCTTTTTCAACAAACCAAAGTACCACTTTAAGTGCCAAAATCAATAAATTGTTCACATGTTGTGTCTTTATAAACCAGCAGCCTGAAACAAAGCATTTATTTCAGCTTCTGATTCCTGAAGCAGCTACTGAAAACAGGTACTTCTTCTACATCGTAATATTAATAATAAGAATAACAATATTAATAATAATAATACATGAAACAAATGTTACTCTATGTATAACTTGTATTCTCTGCATCACTATACTTTAGGTAATGTTGGTTCAATATAAAGGTAATATCTGTAATAATGATGAAACTTAATGTGTGTCACGTCACACAAAAAGATGCAATACATTGTTCTGAACAAGATATAGGATTATAATATGTATGATATGGAAATAGGAGTATAATTTCTATGTTTCTACATAGATATTAAATGTATGTAATTAAATTATAGTACAAATCTTTCTTTAGGTACCTTTTACACTATTTACTTTGCATTTAAAATGTCATGATGACATTTTCTTCTTTAACATAGAAATGGACAAAATGTGCTGTTGAATGAATTATTTTTATATTGTATTGTAATAATGTTAAGTAATTTGTCAAGGGGTGGATGAAATAAGAACATACAGATAAACAAAATTAATTAACATGTTTGTTTGTTCTCAATAACCAGCTTCATTTAGAGATCCTATGGGATGATTATATTTAGAGATTTTGCCATCATGTTTTGTAAGTGATGTACTGTAAGTATAAAGTTGCCATGGTGATGCTAGCCCGAATTTCTTCACGTTTTGGTTAATCCGAACAGTGAAATGTTAAGATGCATTAATTACTGTATTGGGGCCAAATTAATGTCATTTGGTGCTTTATAAACCAGTTATTAATCATTAACAAATTATTATAAGCATTAGATGCCACTTTATGATAGACAATTTAACAAAGTATTTACTATCTATCTAAATAATGTGTATAGATGCTTTACATAGTGTATATTAACAATTTAATAATGTTAACTATCTATCTAAATAATGTGTATAGATGCTTTACATAGTATATATGAACAATTTAACAGAGTGTTAACTATCTAAATAATGTTTATAGATACTTTACATAGTATTTATCAACAATTTAACAAAGTATTAACTATCTATCTAAATAATGTGTATAGATGCTTTACATTGTATTTATTAACAATTTAACAAAGTATTAACTATCTCTCTAAATAATGTGTATAGATGCTTAACATAGGATACTGTATATGCACAAGTTAACAAAGTGTTAACTATCTAAATATCACTGACCAAACGTGATTCAGAAACACTGCTTCACGCCTTCATCAGCTCACGAATCGACTACTGCAACTCCCTCCTCGCAGGCCTCCCAAACAAAACAATTCACAGACTACAATATGTCCAAAACAGTGCTGCCCGGATCCTCACCAGAACTCGCAAAGCACAGCACATCACCCCAGTCCTCCGCTCCCTTCACTGGCTCCCAATAAACCAACGGATCACCTACAAGATCCTCCTCCTGGTCTTCAAGACAATAAACTGTACCGGTCCCACCTACCTACAGGAGCTCCTCACCCCTCAATCCTCACCCCGGACACTCAGGTCTGGCACCTCTAACCTCCTCACAGTGCCACGGACTAAGCTGGCAACCATGGGGGATCGTGCCTTCTCCTCGCTGGGGCCACGCCTGTGGAACCAGCTCCCAGGAACAATCAGGGCCTCAGACTCACTTGTTGCTTTTAAATCTAATCTTAAAACTCACCTGTTCCTTTTAGCTTTCCCCTAAGGTTTTATAATCACTATGATTTCATAGTATTTTATGCTTTTAACTTACATCGGGAAGTAATTTGTCTATCATTTTATTTGTCCCTTTTTGACGCTTTTAATTGTGTTTAATGTTGTCTATGATTGTTTTGCCCTTGTTGTGAAGCACCTTGAGATTTCGTTGTATTTTAAAGTGTGCTATATAAATTCAATTCATTATTATTATTATTTAAATAATGTTTATAGATGCTTTACATAGTATTTATTAACAATTTAACAGAGTGTTAACTATCTAAATAATGTTTATAGATGCTTTATATAGTATTTATTAACAATTTAACAAAGTATTAACTATCTATCTTAATAATGTGTATAGATGCTTTATATAGTATATATGAACAATTTAACAAAGTGTTAACTATCTAAATAATGTTTATAGATGCTTTATATAGTATTGTTAACAATTTAACAAAGTATTAACTATCTATCTAAATAATGTTTATAGATGCTTTACATAGTATTTATTAACAATTTAACAAAGTATTAACTATCTATCTTAATAATGTGTATAGATGCTTTATATAGTATATATGAACAATTTAACAAAGTGTTTGCTATTCAAATAATGTGTATAGATGCTTTATATAGTATATATGAATAATTAAAAATGTCTTAACTATCTAAATAATGTTTATAGATGCTTTATATAGTATTGTTAACAATTTAACAAAGTATTAACTATCTATCTAAATAATGTGTATAGATGCTTTACATAGTATATATGCACGATTTAACAAAGTGTTAACTATCTAAATAATGTTTATAGATGCTTCATATAGTATTGTTAACAATTTAACAAAGTATTAACTATCTATCTTAATAATGTGTATAGATGCTTTATATAGTATATATGAATAATTTAAAAGTCTTAACTATCTAAATAATGTTTATAGATGCTTTACATAGTATTTATCAACAATTTAACAAAGTATTAACTATCCATCTAAATAATGTGTATAGATGCTTTACATAGTATTTATTAACAATTTAACAAAGTATTAACTATATATCTAAATTATGTTTATAGATGCTTTACATAGTATTTATCAACAATTTAACAAAGTATTAACTATCCATCTAAATAATGTGTATAGATGCTTTACATAGTATTTATTAACAATTTAACAAAGTATTAACTATATATCTAAATTATGTTTATAGATGCTTTACATAGTATTTATTAACAATTTAACAGAGTGTTAACTATCTAAATAATGTTTATAGATGCTTTATATAGTATTTATTAACAATTTAACAAAGTATTAACAATCTATCTAAATAATTTGTATAGATGCTTTACATAGTAAATATGCACGATTTCACAAAGTGTTAACTATCTGAATAATGTTTATAGATACTTTATATAGTATATATTAACAATTTAACAAAGTATTAACTATCTATCTAAATAATGTTTATAGATGCTTTACATAGTATTTATTAACAATTTAACAAAGTATTAACTATCTATCTTAACAATGTGTATAGATGCTTTATATAGTATATATGAACAATTTAATAAAGTGTTAACTAAACAAATAATGTTTATAGATGCTTTACATAGTATATATGAACAATTTAACAAATTCTTAACTATCTATCTAAATAATGTCTATAGATGCTTTATATAGTATATATGAATAATTTAACAGTGTTAACTATCTAAATAATGTTTATAGATGCTTTACATAGTATTTATCAACAATTTAACAAAGTATTAACTATCTATCTAAATAATGTGTATGGATGCTTTACATAGTATTTATTAACAATTTAAGAAAGTATTAACTATATATCTAAATAATGTTTATAGATGCTTTACATAGTATTTATTAACAATTTAAAAAAGGGTTAACTATCTAAATAATGTTTCAGACGGCTACAGGCAATTTAGAGTCAACAATGAACCTAACCTGCATGTCTTTGGACTGTGGGAGTAAACCGGAGAACCTGAGAAAACCCAGGCGCGGAGAACATACAAACTCCACACAGAAGGATCCCAGCCGGGTTTGAACCTGCGACCCTCTTGCTGTGAGAACATTATTTTATGGCCTCACTTTTTTGTCTGTGTTTCAGTCATGGAGTTCCCTCGGCTGTCTGCCTCGATGCTGTTGGCTTCGATGATCCTTCTTCTCTACTGGACGACCTCTTCAGCTCGGTCACATGACCCCACCTCCTCCGACCCCTCCGACCCCTACAGGGTGAAGAGAGACCTGGAATTTGAGACCAGAGAGAAAGTGGACGCATCTTTGTCAGCAGCAAAAAACATCCTTGAATTAATCAAAGAAAGGATTGGAAACACTAACATCAAGACGTTGTCAGGTGTGATGAAGGGTCTTGAAAAGGTCGCCAGCTTGGCGCCCCTCATCGGAGGTCTGGTCTCTCCTATTACCACTGTGATCTTGGCCTTCATCCCTCAGGATGACCCGGTGTTAAACGAGCTGAAGCAAGGCTTTGCTGAAGTGAACAGGAAGCTGGACTCGCTCTCCACCCAGATCTCCGACCTGGCAACAGACGTGGAATGGTTCAACTACGCCAGCGTCTACTCTCAAGAAGAGGTCCGCATCCTCAACGCCTGGAATAAGTTCACTGAGCTTCGTGACAACAGTGCGTCGATAACAAGTGAAGATGATCAATTCAGAATGGCTAAGATGTTCACCAAATACTATGAGATCACAGGAACTGAGGCCAGTGTGGCCAACCTCTACCATTACCTGACGGTCAGCAGCACGTCTCTCAGTGGAAACCTCAACAACCTGCTGCAGAAGAAGTTTAAATGTAGCATTAGAGAGATCGGCAAATATAACCTCCATTTCAGTATTTTGCTGTGGAAGGGGATGTTGCTCAACCAGTTCTACTGGAATCTGGTCGGTTTAAATATATTAGACAGAGACACCGAACATGCCAAGATGTTCAAGAACGTCTACACAATTCAGATATCAGCTGTGCAGTACTGCCTAGACAACTATGAGAAGTACATGAGAAACGAAGTGGAGGAGATCAGCAAAGCACTCAGTCCTGACGACCAAAAAGCCATCGCTGATCAGGTGAAAGAGACTCTGAATAACAAGTACTACTGGTACAACTGGGTGGTGATGGTGTACAACTCAGATGATGAGAGAAACCACGAGTTTCAGAACATGATAAAGATCCCTGCGGGTACGATCACTGTCGCTGTGAGCTACACTCAGAAGGCAGAGGAGGTAAATACAGCCGAAGTAAAAGAGGTGCTGGAGGCTTGCTTCATGTCGGCATTCCTGAGTACGGACCCATCCCCCAGCCTCGCAATCTACACGCCATGTGAAAATTTCAGACAAAAAATCCTGGTGTGCAGTGAAAACGTGACTGGTGTTCCTTTAAGAGACTATGTCAAAGTGATGCACACCAGTTATAATCTGAACTTTGTTAAAGTCCCAGAAGCCCTGCAGACTTTCCAATGTACGGTGAACGGATACTATTACAAGATGTACATCCATTACTCCCGATCCGCCTCCGCCTGCAGGGACGGTTCGGTTCCATGTGAGAACGGAGGAACGTGCAAGGAGCTGCTGGACTCCAACGAAAACCTGTGTGAGTGTCCTGATGATTACCGTGGAGACCGATGTGAGTTGGATATGAAACCAAAGGACATCCCGGAGATCGGTAAAAACCACAATGTGCCCGACATCATAACCATCAAGGCCAAACTGAAACTGATGGAGGACAAATTGGAGACGTTTTACCTCACGTTCAACAACAGGTGTCCTGCTCAGTAACAACAGGTGTCCTGCTCAGTAACAACAGGTGTCCTGCTCAGTAACAACAGGTGTCCTGCTCAGTAACAACAGGTGTCCTGCTCAGTAACAACAGGTGTCCTGCTCTGTAACAACAGGTGTCCTGCTCAGTAACAACCAACAAAATCATGTGATGAATGTGGATGCACCGATACTGGATCGGATATCAGTAACAATGAAGTCGATCTATTCAATTCAATTATATGTTTATATGCTATATACATTATATACTGGAATTCATTACTTATTAATTTATTTTTAGTTTAATAATTTAATTCAGTTTTGACGAATTTGTTGCTGTATTAAAAAGGTTTACACTTGAATTGTAATTTCTTTTAATTTTGAAGATTTTTTTCCAAGTTGCTGGTGTACGATTTATTATTTTAATAATAAATAAAAATTCTGCTAATTTCGACGATTTTTTTCCAAGTTGCTGGTGTACGATTTATTATTTTAATAATAAATAAATATTGTTCATTTTGAAGATTTATTTTCCAAGTTGCTGGTGAGCAATTTATTATTTTATTAATAAATAAAAATACTGTTAACTTTGAAGATTTCTTTTCCAAGTTCCTGGTGTGCAATTTATTATTTTAATAATAAATAAATATTGTTCATTTTGAAGATTTATTTTCCAAGTTGCTGGTGAGCAATTTATTATTTTAATAATAAATAAGAATTTTGTTAAATTTGAAGATTTTTTCCAAGTTGCTGGTGTACGATTTATTATTTTATTAATAAATAAAAAATTCAATTAATTTATACTTTGTATTTATGTGTTACATTTTGTTCTACAAAGTTAGGAAAGTAATGTTTAAGTCAAGCCTGATGTTTCCTTACACATAACAGAATGATCCCAGTCACTTCCATACAGCTGATTAATTAAACACTGGTATCGGATCAGTATTCGGTATCGGCCGATACCCAAAGCACAGGTATCACTATCGGTATCAGGACTGAAAAAGTCGGATCGGGGCATCCCTAGTGATGAAGAATGAAGAATGTTAGCACGATCCAAAGACTCACAATCTATAGGAAATACACCAGGTTTAATAATTTGAATATGAAAGTCCCATTTTAAGTTTGAAGGTCCTAAAAATAATTAAATATATGAATAATTAAAGTTATTAAAGTGACAATAGAACTATTTAAATGTCTATGATGGTACATGGGGTCTTTTTGTTTCTCTGTTGTTCCTGATACGACCACCAGATGGCGCTAAAGTGACCAGAAACAGTCGAATCCACTGTGGCTTCAAATAAAAATGTCCAAACAATAAATGGATGACTTACTAATTAAAGACAAACTCGTTACCGTAAATAAAAGTGTGGATATTCCGGATTGGTTTGAATGAAATAGACTTCCCATGTTATAAATAATTCTCTTTAATATTCATCAATATGACGCTGCAGCTGCACCACTCACAACTCATATGAATTGTCATTATATCTTATTTTTAATATTTGGATAGTTAAAGCCCCCCTCCAGTGTATTTTGGCATTTCTATGATATTATATATTTATTTGAGTCATTTCCTGAATAAGTTGATTAGACACACTGTTAACCAAAATGTTTTTTGGAAACTGCATTTCAAACGGCGGACCTCAGCAACATGTCTATCCGTCCTCCGGTGCGCTGTGGGCGGCGTGCGGCGGTGCGTCTCCTCGGTGCAGCAGCAGCCAGACGGCCGCCTCACCAGGAGGAGACGGTGAAGAAGAGAGAGAGAAAGAGTCGGTGTGTTGAGATAATTCTGGTCTCATTGCCGTGGTGATGAATTACTGGTGCCTTCAAGTGAAACCGGTGAGCTCCTGTTTACAACATGGGAAGTCGTGTACATGATATGCTCGGCGTTCAAGTGGTTAAGTCGTGAGAAATATTATCTTTAAATATATATATTATATATATAATATATAAATATTATATCCCACTCACCGATGAGTTTAACAACACCAACATATCCCGTTCACCGATGACTTTAACAACCTCAACATATCCCACTCTCCGATGAGTTTAACAACACCAACATATCCCACTCATCGATGAGTTTAACAACACCAACATATCCCGCTCACCGATGAGTTTAACAACACCAACATATCCCACCCACCGATTACTTTAACAACACCAACATATCCCGCTAACCGATTACTTTAACAACACCAACATATCCCGCCCACCGATTACTTTAACAACACCAACATATCCCGCTCACCGATGAGTTTAACAACACCAACATATCCCACCCACCGATTACTTTAACAACACCAACATATCCCGCCCACCGATTACTTTAACAACACCTACATATCCCGCCCACCGATTACTTTAACAACACCAACATATTCCGCTCACAGGACCATTTAGCATGACCGCGTTTGTTAGGGTTGATTAAGCCAGATAACGAGAAGATACCCTGGGTATGTTGAACTCGCTTCGTAGTAAAGACCTCTGCTCCTTATGTACAGATAAACGGCTCATTCTAAGGTAACTTAAACACGATTCTTAATTTCAGGTTATTATACTAAATAATTAAAATATGCATCAAACTTTAACCAGATCAAGCAAA
The DNA here is from genome assembly GCA_916701645.2 of Sebastolobus alascanus. Classification (NCBI taxonomy): domain Eukaryota; kingdom Metazoa; phylum Chordata; class Actinopteri; order Perciformes; family Sebastidae; genus Sebastolobus; species Sebastolobus alascanus. Next base: position 216,885 of record CAKAOJ020000486.1, read on the forward strand.
AGGCCCTTAAAGATAGTGTTGCTACTAATGGGTTACAACACATGTTGGTTCAGTGCCACGTGTTGCACCACAGAGGGTGACTGTAAATGAAGATTAGGAAAGTGATGCCAGTCCAGGTGGAACCACTGAGGGGACATTGGCTTTTTAAACAGACCAAAGTGCCAAAATGAATAAAGTCTTCAACTCAACTGAACTCACCCTTTTTTACAGTATATAGCGCTGTTATACAAACATGCAGCCCAAAGTGCTTCACATAGCAAGATTAAGACAACACAGACAATAAATACAATTTTGCAAGACTGAAAATTACAACAATAAAACAATAAAATGTTGAAAAGAAATAAAATAAAATAAACACAAGGGATAAAAAAACATAGTGTAATATAAAGGTAATGTAATGTAAAAAAACGATAATTAAAGCTTAAAAACTAAGGCTATAATGTAAAATGATGCAAACACCAATGATTAAAGCTTAAAAATCATGGCTATAATATAAAAACAATGTAAAAAACCAGCGAATAAAGCTTAAAAACTAAGGTTATAACATAAAAATAAAGTAAAAACAACCGAATAAAGCTTAAAAACTAATAATATAACATAAAACAATCTAAAAACCAACGATTAAAACTTAAAAACTAAGGCTATGACGTAAAAATAATGTAAAAAGAAACGATTAGCGCTTAAAAACTAAGTCTATAACATAAAAACAATGTAAAAACCAACTATTAAAGCTTAAAAGCTAAGGCTATAACATAAGAATAATGTAAAAAACAACGATTAAAGATTAAAAACTAAGGCTATAACATAAAAATAAAGTAAAAACCAATGATTAAAGCTTAAAAACTAAGGCTATGATACAAAAACAATGTAAAAAACAATGATTAAAGCTTAAAAACTAAGGCTATAACATAAAACAATGTAAAAACCAATGATTAAAGCTTAAAAGCTAAGGCTATAACATAAGAATAATGTAAAAACAATGATTAAAGATTAAAAACTAAGGCTATAACATAAAAATAAAGTAAAAACCAATGACTAAAGCTTAAAAACTATGGCTATAACATAAAACATTGTAAAAAACAATGATTAAAGCTTAAAAACTGAGGCTATAACATAAAAACAATGCAAAAACCAACGATTAAAGCTTAAAAACTAAGGCTAAAACATAAAACATTGTAAAAACCAACGATTAAAGCTTAAAAACTAATAATATAACATAAAACAGTGTAAAAACCAATGATTAAAGCTTAAAAACTAAGGCTATAACATAAAAATAATGTAAAAATCAACGATTAATAACTATAATAACTATCATACCATAAATAACAGAAACTGTTGCTGATGCATGTGTTTAGCTGCTTATTCATTTAATTGTATGTCAGAATAATAATAACTCTTCTTATGGTACCTTTCAATTTCAGGTTACAAAGTGCTCCACAAAATACAGCAGACGACAGATGTAAATAAATAATTAAGATTAAAATAAGAAGCGAATACAATCCCCACATGTTTTTAGGGGAGATGTAAATGAAGATAAAGAAAACAACTTTATAACTTTAATAACTTCAGCCACTGAGACTGGATATGACCATGATCTAAAAATTTATGTTGCACAACCGGCTCAGAGTGTTCCTGTAAATGAAGGTTGTGAAAGTGGTGCCGGTAAAGGTGGAACACTGAGGGGACGTTGGCTTTTTCAACAAACCAAAGTACCACTTTAATTTCCATAATCAATAAATTGTTCACATGTTGTGTCTTTATAAACCAGCAGCCTGAAACAGAGCGTTTATTTCAGCTTCTGATTCCTGAAGCAGCTACTGAAAACAGGTACTTCTTCTACATCGTAATATTAATAATAAGAATAACAATATTAATAATAATAATACATGAAACAAATGTTACTCTATGTATAACTTGTATTCTCTGCATCACTATACTCTAGGTAATGTTGGTTCAATATAAAGGTAATATCTGTAATAATGATGAAACTTAATGTGTGTCACGTCACACAAAAAGATGCAATACATTGTTCTGAACAAAATATAGGATTATAATATGTATGATATGGAAATAAGAGTATAATTTCTATGTTTCTACATAGATATTAAATGTATGTAATTAAATTATAGTGCAAATCTTTCTTTAGGTACCTTTTACACTATTTACTTTGCATTTAAAATGTCATGATGACATTTTCTTCTTTAACATAGAAATGGACAAAATGTTAATTAATTATTTTTAATATTGTATTGTAATAATGTTAAGTGATTTCTCAAGGGGTGGACGAAATAAGAACATACAAATAAACAAAATTAATTAGTATGTTTGTTTGTTCTCAATAACCAGCTTAATTTAGAGATCCTATGGGATGATTATATTTAGAGATTTTGCCATCATGTTTTGTAAGTGATGTACTGTAAGTATAGAGTTGCCATGTTGATGCTAGCCCGAATTTCTTCACGTTTTGGTTAATCCGAACAGTGAAATGTTAAGATGCATTAACTACTGTATTGGGGCCATAATTAATGTTATTTGATGCTTTATAAACCAGTTATTAATCATTAACAAATTATTATAAGCATTAGTTGCCACTTTATGATAGACATCCAAATAATGTTTATAAATGCTTTACAAATTATTTATTAATCATTTAACAAAGTATTAACTATCTATCTAAATAATGTTTATAAATGCTTTACATAGTATTTATTAACAATTTAACAAAGTATTAACTATCTATCTAAATTATTTGTATAGATGCTTTATATAGTATTTATTAACAATTTAACAAAGTATTAACTATCTATCTAAATAATGTGTATAGATGCTTTACATACTATGTATTAACAATTTAACAATGTATTAACTTTCTATCTAAATAATGTGTATAGGTGCTTTACATACTATATATTAACAATTTAACAAAGTATTAACTTTCTATCTAAATAATGTGTATAGATGCTTTACATACTATATATTAACAATTTAACAAAGTATTAACTATCTATCTAAATAATATGTATAGATGCTTTACATACTATATATTAACAATTTAACAAAGTATTAACTTTCTATCTAAATAATGTGTATAGATGCTTTACACGGTATTTATTAACAATTTAACAATTAACAATTTAACAATTATTAACAATTTAACAATTTAATTTGTTAACTATCTAAATAATGTCTGGGGGGGGGGGGCCGATCCCAGCTAACATTGGTTGAAGGCGGGGTATCACCTGGACAGGTGAAAACCCACGGTAACACGGGGAGAACATGCAAACTCCACACAGACGGACCCCAAACCGGGTTTGAACCTGCGACCCTCTTGCTGTGAGGCGACAGTGCTAACCACTGCACCACCGGGCCGCCCTGAATTTACAACATTTAGAACATTATTTCATCGCCTCACTTTTTTGTCTGTGTTTCAGTCATGGAGTTCCCTCGGCTGTCTGCCTCGATGCTGTTGGCTTCAATGATCCTTCTTCTCTACTGGACGACCTCTTCAGCTCGGCCACATGACCACACCTCCTCCGACCCCTCCGACCCCTACAGGGTGAAGAGAGACCTGGAATTTGAGACCAGAGAGAAAGTGGACGCATCTTTGTCAGCAGCAAAAAACATCCTTGAATTAATCAAAGAAAGGATTGGAAACACTAACATCAAGACGTTGTCAGGTGTGATGAAGGGTCTTGAAAAGGTCGCCAGCTTGGCGCCCCTCATCGGAGGTCTGGTCTCTCCTATTACCACTGTGATCTTGGCCTTCATCCCTCAGGATGACCCGGTGTTAAACGAGCTGAAGCAAGGCTTTGCTGAAGTGAACAGGAAGCTGGACTCGCTCTCCACCCAGATCTCCGACCTGGCAACAGATGTGGAATGGTTCAACTACGCCAGCGTCTACTCTCAAGACGAGGTCCGCATCCTCAACGCCTGGAATAAGTTCACTGAGCTTCGTGACAACAGTGCGTCGATAACAAGTGAAGATGATCAACTCAGAATGGCTAAGATGTTCACCAAATACTATGAGATCACAGGAACTGAGGCCAGTGTGGCCAACCTCTACTATTACCTGACGGTCAGCAGCACGTCTCTCAGTGGAAACCTCAACAACCTGCTGCAGAAGAAGTTTAAATGTAGCATTAGAGAGATCGGCAAATATAACCTCTATTTCAGTATTTTGCTGTGGAAGGGGATGTTGCTCAACCAGTTCTACTGGAATCTGGTCGGTTTAAATATATTAGACAGAGACACCGAACATGCCAAGATGTTCAAGAACGTCTACACAATTCAGATATCAGCTGTGCAGTACTGCCTAGACAACTATGAGAAGTACATGAGAAACGAAGTGGAGGAGATCAGCAAAGCACTCAGTCCTGACGACCAAAAAGCCATCGCTGATCAGGTGAAAGAGACTCTGAATAACAAGTACTACTGGTACAACTGGGTGGTGATGGTGTTCAACTCAGATGATGAGAGAAAACCACGAGTTTCAGAACATGATAAAGATCCCTGCGGGTACGATCACTGTCGCTGTGAGCTACACTCAGAAGGCAGAGGAGGTAAATACAGCCGAAGTAAAAGAGGTGCTGGAGGCTTGCTTCATGTCGGCATTCCTGAGTACGGACCCATCCCCCAGCCTCACTGTCGACACACCATGTGAAAATTTCAGAAAGGAAATCCCGGTGTGCGATAGAGACGTGGCTGGTGTTCCTTTAAGAGACTATGTCAAAGTGATGCACACCAGTTATAATCTGAACTTTGTTAAAGTCCCAGAAGCCCTGCAGACTTTCCAATGTACGGTGAACGGATACTATTACAAGATGTACATCCATTACTCCCGATCCGCCTCCGCCTGCAGGGACGGTTCGGTTCCATGTGAGAACGGAGGAACGTGCAAGGAGCTGCTGGACTCCAACGAAAACCTGTGTGAGTGTCCTGATGATTACCGTGGAGACCGATGTGAGGAGAAGATGGAACCCAGGGACATCCCGGAGATCGGTAAAAACCACAATGTGCCCGACATCATAACCATCAAGGCCAAACTGAAACTGATGGAGGACAAACTGGAGGCGATTCTCGACACGCTCAACAACAGGTGTCCTGCTCAGTAACAACAGGTGTCCTGCTCTGTAACAACAGGTGTCCTGCTCAGTAACAACAGGTGTCCTGCTCTGTAACAACAGGTGTCCTGCTCAGTAACAACAGGTGTCCTGCTCTGTAACAACCAACAAAATCATGTGATGAATGTGGATGCACCGATACTGGATCGGATATCAGTAACAATGAAGTCGATCTATTCAATTCAATTATATGTTTATATGCTATATACATTATATACTGGAATTCATTACTTATTAATTTATTTTTAGTTTAATAATTTAATTCAGTTTTGACGAATTTGTTGCTGTATTAAAAAGGTTTACACTTGAATTGTAATTTCTTTTAATTTTGAAGATTTTTTTCCAAGTTGCTGGTGTACGATTTATTATTTTAATAATAAATAAAAATTCTGCTAATTTCGACGATTTTTTTCCAAGTTGCTGGTGTACGATTTATTATTTTAATAATAAATAAATATTGTTCATTTTGAAGATTTATTTCCAAGTTGCTGGTGAGCAATTTATTATTTTATTAATAAATAAAAATACTGTTAACTTTGAAGATTTCTTTTCCAAGTTCCTGGTGTGCAATTTATTATTTTAATAATAAATAAATATTGTTCATTTTGAAGATTTATTTTCCAAGTTGCTGGTGAGCAATTTATTATTTTAATAATAAATGCAAATTCTGCTAATTTCGACGATTTTTTTCCAAGTTGCTGGTGTACGATTTATTATTTTAATAATAAATAAAAAATTCAATTAATTTATACTTTGTATTTATGTGTTACATTTTGTTCTACAAAGTTAGGAAAGTAATGTTTAAGTCAAGCCTGATGTTTCCTTACACATAACAGAATGATCCCAGTCACTTCCATACAGCTGATTAATTAAACACTGGTATCGGATCAGTACTCGGTATCGGCCGATACCCAAAGCACAGGTATCACTATCGGTATCAGGACTGAAAAAGTCGGATCGGGGCATCCCTAGTGATGAAGAATGAAGAATGTTAGCACGATCCAAAGACTCACAATCTATAGGAAATACACCAGGTTTAATAATTTGAATATGAAAGTCCCATTTTAAGTTTGAAGGTCCTAAAAATAATTAAATATATGAATAATTAAAGTTATTAAAGTGACAATAGAACTATTTAAATGTCTATGATGGTACATGGGGTCTTTTTGTTTCTCTGTTGTTCCTGATACGACCACCAGATGGCGCTAAAGTGACCAGAAACAGTCGAATCCACTGTGGCTTCAAATAAAAATGTCCAAACAATAAATGGATGACTTACTAATTAAAGACAAACTCGTTACCGTAAATAAAAGTGTGGATATTCCGGATTGGTTTGAATGAAATAGACTTCCCATGTTATAAATAATTCTCTTTAATATTCATCAATATGACGCTGCAGCTGCACCACTCACAACTCATATGAATTGTCATTATATCTTATTTTTAATATTTGGATAGTTAAAGCCCCCCTCCAGTGTATTTTGGCATTTCTATGATATTATATATTTATTTGAGTCATTTCCTGAATAAGTTGATTAGACACACTGTTAACCAAAATGTTTTTTGGAAACTGCATTTCAAACGGCGGACCTCAGCAACATGTCTATCCGTCCTCCGGTGCGCTGTGGGCGGCGTGCGGCGGTGCGTCTCCTCGGTGCAGCAGCAGCCAGACGGCCGCCTCACCAGGAGGAGACGGTGAAGAAGAGAGAGAGAAAGTGTCGGTGTGTTGAGATAATTCTGGTCTCATTGCCGTGGTGATGAATTACTGCTGCCTTCAAGTGAAACCGGTGAGCTCCTGTTTACAACATGGGAAGTCGTGTACATGATATGCTCGGCGTTCAAGTGGTTAAGTCGTGAGAAATATTATCTTTAAATATATATATTATATATAATATATAAATATTATATCCCACTCACCGATGAGTTTAACAACACCAACATATCCCGTTCACCGATGACTTTAACAACCTCAACATATCCCACTCTCCGATGAGTTTAACAACACCAACATATCCCACTCATCGATGAGTTTAACAACACCAACATATCCCGCTCACCGATGAGTTTAACAACACCAACATATCCCACCCACCGATTACTTTAACAACACCAACATATCCCGCTAACCGATTACTTTAACAACACCAACATATCCCGCCCACCGATTACTTTAACAACACCAACATATCCCGCTCACCGATGAGTTTAACAACACCAACATATCCCACCCACCGATAACTTTAACAACACCAACATATCCCGCCCACCGATTACTTTAACAACACCAACATATTCCGCTCACAGGACCATTTAGCATGACCGCGTTTGTTAGGGTTGATTAAGCCAGATAACGAGAAGATACCCTGGGTATGTTGAACTCGCTTCGTAGTAAAGACCTCTGCTCCTTATGTACAGATAAACGGCTCATTCTAAGGTAACGTAAACACGATTCTTAATTTCAGGTTATTATACTAAATAATTAAAATATGCATCAAACTTTAACCAGATCAAGCAAAAGGCCCTTAAAGATAGTGTTGCTACTAATGGGTTACAACACATGTTGGTTCAGTGCCACGTGTTGCACCACAGAGGGTGACTGTAAATGAAGATTAGGAAAGTGATGCCAGTCCAGGTGGAACCACTGAGGGGACATTGGCTTTTTAAACAGACCAAAGTGCCAAAATGAATAAAGTCTTCAACTCAACTGAACTCACCCTTTTTACAGTATATAGCGCTGTTATACAAACATGCAGCCCAAAGTGCTTCACATAGCAAGATTAAGACAACACAGACAATAAATACAATTTTGCAAGACTGAAAATTACAACAATAAAACAATAAAATGTTGAAAAGAAATAAAATAAAATAAACACAAGGGATAAAAAAACATAGTGTAATATAAAGGTAATGTAATGTAAAAAAACGATAATTAAAGCTTAAAAACTAAGGCTATAATGTAAAATGATGCAAACACCAATGATTAAAGCTTAAAAATCATGGCTATAATATAAAAACAATGTAAAAAACCAGCGAATAAAGCTTAAAAACTAAGGTTATAACATAAAAATAAAGTAAAAACAACCGAATAAAGCTTAAAAACTAATAATATAACATAAAACAATCTAAAAACCAACGATTAAAACTTAAAAACTAAGGCTATGACGTAAAAATAATGTAAAAAGAAACGATTAGCGCTTAAAAACTAAGTCTATAACATAAAAACAATGTAAAAACCAACTATTAAAGCTTAAAAGCTAAGGCTATAACATAAGAATAATGTAAAAAACAACGATTAAAGATTAAAAACTAAGGCTATAACATAAAAATAAAGTAAAAACCAATGATTAAAGCTTAAAAACTAAGGCTATGATACAAAAACAATGTAAAAAACAATGATTAAAGCTTAAAAACTAAGGCTATAACATAAAACAATGTAAAAACCAATGATTAAAGCTTAAAAGCTAAGGCTATAACATAAGAATAATGTAAAAACAATGATTAAAGATTAAAAACTAAGGCTATAACATAAAAATAAAGTAAAAACCAATGACTAAAGCTTAAAAACTATGGCTATAACATAAAACATTGTAAAAAACAATGATTAAAGCTTAAAAACTGAGGCTATAACATAAAAACAATGCAAAAACCAACGATTAAAGCTTAAAAACTAAGGCTAAAACATAAAACATTGTAAAAACCAACGATTAAAGCTTAAAAACTAATAATATAACATAAAACAGTGTAAAAACCAATGATTAAAGCTTAAAAACTAAGGCTATAACATAAAAATAATGTAAAAATCAACGATTAATAACTATAATAACTATCATACCATAAATAACAGAAACTGTTGCTGATGCATGTGTTTAGCTGCTTATTCATTTAATTGTATGTCAGAATAATAATAACTCTTCTTATGGTACCTTTCAATTTCAGGTTACAAAGTGCTCCACAAAATACAGCAGACGACAGATGTAAATAAATAATTAAGATTAAAATAAGAAGCGAATACAATCCCCACATGTTTTTAGGGGAGATGTAAATGAAGATAAAGAAAACAACTTTATAACTTTAATAACTTCAGCAACTGAGACTGGATATGACCATGATCTAAAAATTTATGTTGCACAACCGGCTCAGAGTGTTCCTGTAAATGAAGGTTGTGAAAGTGGTGCCGGTAAAGGTGGAACACTGAGGGGACGTTGGCTTTTTCAACAAACCAAAGTACCACTTTAATTTCCATAATCAATAAATTGTTCACATGTTGTGTCTTTATAAACCAGCAGCCTGAAACAGAGCGTTTATTTCAGCTTCTGATTCCTGAAGCAGCTACTGAAAACAGGTACTTCTTCTACATCGTAATATTAATAATAAGAATAACAATATTAATAATAATAATACATCAAACAAATGTTACTCTATGTATAACTTGTATTCTCTGCATCACTATACTCTAGGTAATGTTGGTTCAATATAAAGGTAATATCTGTAATAATGATGAAACTTAATGTGTGTCACGTCACACAAAAAGATGCAATACATTGTTCTGAACAAAATATAGGATTATAATATGTATGATATGGAAATAAGAGTATAATTTCTATGTTTCTACATAGATATTAAATGTATGTAATTAAATTATAGTGCAAATCTTTCTTTAGGTACCTTTTACACTATTTACTTTGCATTTAAAATGTCATGATGACATTTTCTTCTTTAACATAGAAATGGACAAAATGTTAATTAATTATTTTTAATATTGTATTGTAATAATGTTAAGTGATTTCTCAAGGGGTGGACGAAATAAGAACATACAAATAAACAAAATTAATTAGTATGTTTGTTTGTTCTCAATAACCAGCTTAATTTAGAGATCCTATGGGATGATTATATTTAGAGATTTTGCCATCATGTTTTGTAAGTGATGTACTGTAAGTATAGAGTTGCCATGGTGATGCTAGCCCGAATTTCTTCACGTTTTGGTTAATCCGAACAGTGAAATGTTAAGATGCATTAACTACTGTATTGGGGCCAAATTAATGTCATTTGGTGCTTTATAAACCAGTTATTAATCATTAACAAATTATTATAAGCATTAGTTGCCACTTTATGAGACATCCAAATAATGTTTATAAATGCTTTACAAATTATTTATTAATCATTTAACAAAGTATTAACAATCTATCTAAATAATGTTTATAAATGCTTTACATAGTATTTATTAACAATTTAACAAAGTATTAACTATCTATCTAAATTATTTGTATAGATGCTTTATATAGTATTTATTAACAATTTAACAAAGTATTAACTATCTATCTAAATAATGTGTATAGATGCTTTACATACTATGTATTAACAATTTAACAATGTATTAACTTTCTATCTAAATAATGTGTATAGGTGCTTTACATACTATATATTAACAATTTAACAAAGTATTAACTTTCTATCTAAATAATGTGTATAGATGCTTTACATACTATATATTAACAATTTAACAAAGTATTAACTATCTATCTAAATAATATGTATAGATGCTTTACATACTATATATTAACAATTTAACAAAGTATTAACTTTCTATCTAAATAATGTGTATAGATGCTTTACACGGTATTTATTAACAATTTAACAATTAACAATTTAACAATTATTAACAATTTAACAATTTAATTTGTTAACTATCTAAATAATGTCTGGGGGGGGGGGGCCGATCCCAGCTAACATTGGTTGAAGGCGGGGTATCACCTGGACAGGTTAAAACCCACGGTAACACGGGGAGAACATGCAAACTCCACACAGACGGACCCCAAACCGGGTTTGAACCTGCGACCCTCTTGCTGTGAGGCGACAGTGCTAACCACTGCACCACCGGGCCGCCCTGAATTTACAACATTTAGAACATTATTTCATCGCCTCACTTTTTTGTCTGTGTTTCAGTCATGGAGTTCCCTCGGCTGTCTGCCTCGATGCTGTTGGCTTCAATGATCCTTCTTCTCTACTGGACGACCTCTTCAGCTCGGCCACATGACCACACCTCCTCCGACCCCTCCGACCCCTACAGGGTGAAGAGAGACCTGGAATTTGAGACCAGAGAGAAAGTGGACGCATCTTTGTCAGCAGCAAAAAACATCCTTGAATTAATCAAAGAAAGGATTGGAAACACTAACATCAAGACGTTGTCAGGTGTGATGAAGGGTCTTGAAAAGGTCGCCAGCTTGGCGCCCCTCATCGGAGGTCTGGTCTCTCCTATTACCACTGTGATCTTGGCCTTCATCCCTCAGGATGACCCGGTGTTAAACGAGCTGAAGCAAGGCTTTGCTGAAGTGAACAGGAAGCTGGACTCGCTCTCCACCCAGATCTCCGACCTGGCAACAGACGTGGAATGGTTCAACTACGCCAGCGTCTACTCTCAAGACGAGGTCCGCATCCTCAACGCCTGGAATAAGTTCACTGAGCTTCGTGACAACAGTGCGTCGATAACAATTGAAGATGATAAACTCAGACTGGCTGAAATTTTCACCAAATACTATGAGAACACAGGAACTGAGGCCAGTGTGGCCAACCTCTACTATTACCTGACGGTCAACAGCACGTCTCTCAGTGGAAACCTCAACAACCTGCTGCAGAAGAAGTTTAAATGTAGCATTAGAGAGATCGGCAAATATAACCTCTATTTCAGTATTTTGCTGTGGAAGGGGATGTTGCTCAACCAGTTCTACTGGAATCTGGTTGGTTTAAATATATTAGACAGAGACACCGAACATGCCAAGATGTTCAAGAACGTCTACACAATTCAGATATCAGCTGTGCAGTACTGCCTAGACAACTATGAGAAGTACATGAGAAACGACGTGGAGGAGATCAGCAAAGCACTCAGTCCTGACGACCAAAAAGCCATCGCTGATCAGGTGAAAGAGACTCTGAATAACAAGTACTACTGGTACAACTGGGTGGTGATGGTGTTCAAGTCAGATGATGAGAAAAACCACGAGTTTCATAACATGATAAAGATCCCTGCGGGTACGATCACTGTCGCTGTGAGCTACACTCAGAAGGCAGAGGAGGTAAATACAGCCGAAGTAAAATCGATGCTGGAATCTTGCTTCATGTCGTCATTCCTGAGTACGGACCCATCCCCCAGCCTCACTGTCGACACACCATGTGAAAATTTCAGAAAGGAAATCCCGGTGTGCGATAGAGACGTGGCTGGTGTTCCTTTAAGAGACTATGTCAAAGTGATGCACACCAGTTATAATCTGAACTTTGTTAAAGTCCCAGAAGCCCTGCAGACTTTCCAATGTACGGTGAACGGATACTATTACAAGATGTACATCCATTACTCCCGATCCGCCTCCGCCTGCAGGGACGGTTCGGTTCCATGTGAGAACGGAGGAACGTGCAAGGAGCTGCTGGACTCCAACGAAAACCTGTGTGAGTGTCCTGATGATTACCGTGGAGACCGATGTGAGGAGAAGATGGAACCCAGGGACATCCCGGAGATCGGTAAAAACCACAATTTGCCCGACATCATCACCATCAAGGCCAAACTGAAACTGATGGAGGACAAACTGGAGGCGATTCTCGACACGCTCAACAACAGGTGTCCTGCTCAGTAACAACAGGTGTCCTGCTCTGTAACAACAGGTGTCCTGCTCTGTAACAACAGGTGTCCTGCTCTGTAACAACAGGTGTCCTGCTCTGTAACAACAGGTGTCCTGCTCAGTAACAACAGGTGTCCTGCTCTGTAACAACAGGTGTCCTGCTCTGTAACAACAGGTGTCCTGCTCAGTAACAACCAACCAAATCAAGTGATGAATGGGGATGCACTGATACTGGATCGATTGGATTGTAATTTTTGTTAAATTTGAAGATTTTTTCCAAGTTGCTGGTGTACGATTTATTATTTTATTAATAAATAAAAATACTGTTAACTTTGAAGATTTCTTTTCCAAGTTCCTGGTGTGCAATTTATTATTTTAATAATAAATAAATATTGTTCATTTTGAAGATTTATTTTCCAAGTTGCTGGTGAGCAATTTATTATTTTAATAATAAATGCAAATTCTGCTAATTTCGACGATTTTTTTCCAAGTTGCTGGTGTACGATTTATTATTTTATAATAAATAAAAAATTCATTAAGTTCATACTTTGTATTATGTTTAATTTTTTCCAAGTTGGGTTTAAGCAATTATTATTTTAATAATAAATGACCCAAAATTCCTGCTTTTAAATTTCGACGGATTTTTTTCCAAGTTGCTGGTTACGATTTAAAATTATTTTAATAATAAATAAAAAATAATTAATTTATAATTAGTATTTAAGTGACATTTTGTATCTATTTAAAGTTGAAAGTACATGTTTAAGTTTCCTGATTGTTTTCCTTAAACACATAACAAATGACCGCAGTCACATCCACTGCTTAATTAATTCAAACATAAATGGATAGTTTCGTAATAGGCATACTCCTACGCAAAAGGTATATCTATTTAAAATGAATAGACTTCACCATGTTATAAATAATTTTTTAATATTCTCAAAGTTGGAAAGTCCTGACAAATAATGAATCTCATTATATCGTATATTAAATTGGATAGTTAAAGCCCCCTGCCAGTGTATTTATGGGATTCTATGATATCATGGGGTCTTATTTGAGATTTCTGACTGTTGATTAGCACTGATAAAACCACAAGATGGAAACGCATTAAAGCTGACCAGAACAGTCAAATCCGTACTGTGGCTTGGGCAAATAAAGAGTCCAAAGCAATAAGGTGAGTTACTAAGTGAAGAGACAAACTGCCTGACGTCAAAAAGGAGGAGAGGTTTAGAAGAGAAAGACCAGAGAAAAACAAGAGATAAGAGAGAGAGACAAGAGAAGATGAGACCATAGAGATAGAGAAGAGAGAGTTAAAGAGTGAGGCGGAAGAAGAGAGACAAGGAGAACGGCGAGGAGAGGAGGAAGGAGAGGAGAGAGAGAGGAAGAGAGCGAGGGAAGGAGGAAGCGGAGAGAGTGAGCGAGAGAGAGACAGAGACAGAGAGAGGAGAGAAAGAGGAGGAGAGAGAGAGGAAGAGAAAGAGACAGAGAGAGCAGAAGACAGAGAGAGTAGAGAGAGAGAGAGAGAGAGGAGAGAGAGAGAGAGAGAGAGCGAGAGAGAGAGAGAGAGAGAGAGAGAGAGAGAGAGACAGAGAGAGAGAGAGAGAGAGAGAGAGAGAGAGAGAGAGAGAGAGAGAGAGAGAGAGAGAGAGAGAGAGAGAGAGAGAGAGAGAGAGAGAGAGAGAGAGAGAGAGAGAGAGAGAGAGAGAGAGAGAGAGAGAGAGAGAGAGAGAGAGAGACAGAGAGAGAGAGAGACAGAGAGATAGAGAGAGAGAGAGACAGAGAGAGACAGAGAGAGCGAGAGAGAGAGAGAGAGAGAGAGAGAGAGAGAGAGACAGAGAGAGAGAGAGAGAGACAGAGAGAGAGAGAGAGAGAGAGAGAGAGAGAGAGAGAGAGAGAGAGAGACAGAGAGAGAGAGAGAGAGAGAGAGAGAGAGAGAGAGAGAGAGAGAGAGAGAGAGAGAGAGAGATAGAGAGAGAGAGAGAGAGAGAGAGAGAGAGAGAGAGAGAGAGAGAGAGAGAGAGAGAGAGAGAGAGAGAGAGAGAGAGAGAGAGAGAGAGAGAGAGAGAGAGAGAGAGAGAGAGAGAGAGAGAGAGAGAGACAGAGAGTCGGTGTGTTGAGATAATTCTGGTCTCATTGCCGTGGTGATGAATTACTGCTGCCTTCAAGTGAAACTGGTGAGCTCGTGTTTACAACATGGGAAGTCGTGTACACGATATGCTCGGCGTTCAAGTGGTTAAGTCGTGAGAAATATTATCTTTACTGTCGGCGTCTAGAAGCCACAGAGGCTACCAGTTTAGCAAGCTGGCAAGAGGCTAACATAATGTAAAGACATAATGAGAGAGGAGAAAGATGAGGTCGTTGGGAATATCAACATTTTTCTCAGACTTATTATACAATTACTAAGAAAAACAATATACGACTAAAATTACAATATATTAACATATTTTGCACCGAAAAATGAACTTCCAAGGCCTCCGCCATTTCTGAAAACGTCAACAAACACGTCACAACTCGTGAACTCTGAACTTTCAGAATCTTTACACTGACGAGGTCGTGAATACGACATTAGGGGGGGGGGGTTCAGATCGACTCTACTGGTGAACACGGTAAACACCACCACATCTGAAGGCACCATATTAACCACACCCCCATTCTCTGTTTGAGAAAGAACGTTAAAGTGGCAGTAGGCAACAGTTTTTTTGCATAATTTGGCAAACATCCCATAATAACCTTTCAGCATATTGTAATTCAAGTGTTCTGAGAGAAAACTAGACTTCTGCTCCTCCTCATGTCTCTGTTTTCAGGCTTTAGAGAAATCTAGCCCGTGATGGCAGATTTTGACCAATCACAGGTCATTTCAGAGAGAGAGAGAGCGTTCCTATTGGCTGTGCTCCGGTCATGTGACCAGAACTTGGCTTCCTTCAACAGATTTTACAATGGCGGCCGGGTCACAAACTTTCTCATTTTACAGCTAAACAGTAACTACAAGATGATTCTGAGAACATCTGAGGAGAGAAATATTCATTACAGTAACAGAATATTGATTCATATCTGATCAGCGCTGCCTAGTTTGACCGTTTGGTCGGAGTTCAGAGTGATTGACAGCCGGCTCTCATAGACTGCAGCTGGGCAGCGGACCTTGTTTTCCTCCGGTAAGTGAAATCCTTCAGATGCCGTTAGGAGCACCGGAGGACACAGTAGGACACAGAGGAACAGGATTTAACTCAGGTTACCTGTTTCATGTTCTACTGTCACCATATAGCGGCCGTTTAATAAAAATAACTTTTTTAAATCATATTTGCGCCGATATCGCATACTGCAGCTTTATCTAAAAATCAGTAAGTAAATCTGGCTGGAGGAAGGGGGGGGGGGGGGTTAAGTACAGGAAGTTATTGTCTTCTTCTACTATCTGGACTGTTTCAGCTCCGTCTGTTGGAATCAGTGAATAAATCACCTGAATCTCTTTAACGGCATTTTAAATGACTTGGGGGCAGAAACATCTGCCAGATGTTGATGACTGTTGCAATTAATCTTTGTCTTCATTTTATCAACTTGGTAAATCAACTCAGGGTTTCTCCGTCTGGCTGTGAGTGCGTTCACATAAAGGGGCGGGGTTTACAGCATCTGACCAATCACAGACATGGTCAAGTCTACTGTCAGCAGAGCGGCACATTTTATTACTATATTATTAGACAATATGAAGAAGTTAAATACATAATCAGAGTAATAGAAACACAGCTGAAGCTGCCAGATGCAGGAAGAACAGCTGGTGAAAGAAGAAACTCCTGATGTGTGAATATGTAAATTAACAGATTTATTAATTTAACGGAACACTCAAAAGTCAGATATAGTCGTCCAGACGGGGCAGTGATGTATAAATAGGTTTTAGAAGTGTAATAGATCAATAGACTACACTTCATTATGGCCTTTGATATTAATGTGGCGTGTGTGACTATTTCAGCCTTCTCTCAGCTGCGTCCCGTCTCCGATGGTGTGAAACAGACTTTAGAGCAAATAATAAAATAAATATAAAAACATAATTTAAAGCAGTAAACACCCCCAGCATCCAGCCAGCTGTCCTTCCTGTATCTATCAGTTTAAACTGGGTTGTTTTTAGACCGATTATGACGGTAACTTCTTCATATTTGTGTAATATTATCATACGATCTGCTCACCGAGCTCTGATTGGTCAGTAGGAGGTGCTTTTATACGAGTTGATCTCTTATCTGGAACACAACGGAGCTCCGGAGCAGGTTAGGTGTTCAGCATCAGTTACCATGGCGATCTACCCCGGTAAGAAGTGAACCACCGTCGTAGGACTGAAAAACCCTGAAGGGTTAAACCTGAAGTTACCTCGCTGACCGCACATCCTGCTTCCTGGTCCAGGGACCTGGTTAAATGAAAATAAATAAAGTCAGAAAGGTATTGAGACCAGACCATCATTAGTCCCGCCCACTCTGTTTATTAACAGGTGATGACACGTCACTACGTCACAGTTCATCTGTCCTTCAGTCCTTCAGTGTGCAGTATTAGTACCCCCCCCCACTGTTTTGACATCATGGAAGTGTCCCCGCAGGGCATTCAGGTCCTAGTTCCAGTGTTCCCAGTCTCACTCAGGACCGGTGTCTGAATCAATAAAAGTCCAGCCCAACTCGTTCCAGTGAAACGTCAGGATGTTGTGACATCAGTTCAGTAGTCGTCATGGTAACTCTTCTTCTTCTTTTTTATTTTTTGGTAGTATTGCCACAACGGTGTGCGCGGCCGGTCGCCTTTAGGATCCTGTTCCTCACCAAGAACATCACCATGAAAGAAACGTTCCCCTCATCGGTCATTCTGCTTTAATCGGTACCAGCAGCACCGACAGGTGGACATTACTTTGTTTTTTGAGGTTTTAGATTCACAAGTTCTGCAAGAGACCTGAACCAGCATGATAAAGACCCGAACCCTACCTGAGACCTGAAGCTAGCAGAGTTAGTAACGTTAGCTGTTAGCAGCCGTTAGCAGCTCAGTCCTGACTGGTTAAATAACGGAGCTACTGACGTTAACGGAGGTGCCATTGAGTTATTATTATGAGGCGTTCAAGCTCTGCTCAGTAAAACGACTACTGGGTGAAGATAAATTACAACGTTATCATGATGTGTTCAAATGTAATCTGGTAAAATGTTCGCTGAGAAACTTGAATAAATCCAGTTGTTTGAAGGAGATGTTTTCACATCAATATAAAATAGATATTAGAGAGAATTATGATCTGTTTAACTTCATAACAACTTACCAAGAATTTGTTTTAATCAAAGCAAATATTTAAATAATCATAATCATTTTAATTTGTTTGTCTTTATGCAAATAACCACTATAGATGACAATAACAAAGTGCAGTACAGTGTACACTACCCCCCCCCCCCTCCCGCAGAAGCCACGGTGTAATTATAACTCTGTAATTTAACATGTATATTATGATTTTTATATAAAATATATCAAACATTTAATGATATCAGATCTAAAATGTTATTCCTTCATTTAGTGCAGAGATTTATAAAGTGTCAGATAAAACTATAATACTTGTCTGCCACAGTGGCAGGAAGTGGAAACAGTTCATTTCAGATCGTGGTGACTTCACCTCTCTATTGGTTGGATTCAGGAAGTGAAACCAAAATGTAACCAGCGGATCTGTTGTGTCCGTGCGTAACTGTGGCTTTA
This sequence comes from Sebastolobus alascanus, assembly GCA_916701645.2. NCBI lineage: Eukaryota > Metazoa > Chordata > Actinopteri > Perciformes > Sebastidae > Sebastolobus > Sebastolobus alascanus. The sequence continues at coordinate 235,303 of CAKAOJ020000486.1, forward strand.
CAGTTCTGCCTCTCTGTAGAAATACTTATCTGGTGGAGTCGGATAGAACATGATAAACGTCGATGGAAGTGTGATATTGTTATCAATATTTTAATTGTGGTGAAAACCGGGACATTTGAGTGTTTTACAGATATTTGACGTCTGCTCACCGTAGTCTAGGAGGTAATCCCTAAATTGCGAAACTCTCGCCAGATGGTTAAGGTTAGGTTGTCTCGCGAGAGTTTTCACAACTTCTAGACGCGACCCTAAAACCCGTGTTGCTGCTGCTCCCGTCCCCGTGCTGGTTCTCCTGCCTGGTTCTACTGTAGCTAACACACTGACTAGGGAGAAGAACCTCATAGAACCCCGTAAAGATCCAGTTTAACGCCTCGCTGACCCCCCGATCACATCTCATCATCATGGCTGAAAGATGGACTCTGATGTTCAGCTGGTAATACTCCGTACTGACAAAGACTTCCAGTGTTATTGTGTACTTTAAATACTTTGTGTTGGAAGTTAAAGGATCCTAAAGGCGACTAAACGTTTCCTCAAGCTGAGCTCGTCTTCGCTAACAGTGATGTCATAGTTAGTCCAGCTGCCCAGTGATGACATCAAGAGAGAGGCGGAGTCTCCACATCCCCTGTCCCTCCTCCCCGTGTGGACTCTCCACGAGAGCCAATCAAAGTGCTCGGAGGAGGGTGGATCATCTGAAACCCGCCCGGATACAGGACTGAGCGGAGGGAGCTGATTGGCTGAAAGTCTGTGAGTCCAGTTTGAATGTCTGAGCGTCCTTCAGTCAGCTGATCGAGTGTCCGAAAAACAAAGAAAAGAAAAGAACTGGAGGAGAAAAAGAAAGTTTAACTGTTAAACATTTATATTATTTATCACTCTGTTATTCTAGATTCATGTTTAACCAAACAGACCAAACTCTGGGGCTTTTTTGACAACCGCTGCTGGTTGGCTCTGCCATTTTGGACCGAAAACGCCAATGAGTCTGTGGCCATGGATGTATAAAGAGACGTATACAGCTTCCTGCTAGCTGTAATAATGAATATATTGGCTGTAATTCATCACTTTTATTATCTTCTAATCCACCCATGAGCTGTATGCTGTCAGCCTGTAACGTGGTGGATGGATTAACGTCTCTGTTCCCGAACAACCGGCTATCGGCCAGTAGCTAGTAGTGCTAGTAGTGTGAAATCATCAGGATTTAATGGAGTTGTAGGATATTTACTAACACGCAGGGCAAAAGACCAGGACACAACTCAAACCAACAACATGTCTGACTTCCTGTCTGTGTCTCTCAGCTCAGAGCCCATTGGTTCCTACTGAAGACGTTAAAAACACTAACATATAGTTTCATCAGTTATTTCATTTCTGTAGTTTCTATCAACCAACAGGAGGAAATAGTGACTTTGTTGGGGACTATTTTCAGTGGCGGATGAATCCACATGTGGAGCTCTAGTGAGTGTTAGTGTCAGCAGGACGGTGGATGAAATAAACTGCAGTGTGATGATGGAACAACAGTGAGGCTCATTGATATCAGGATACTATTTAGTAAAAACATTCACTGCTGGGAATAATCATAATCACAATTATTTACGATATATATACAGAATATATACTGTATATACACTGTAGTAAAGCAGTAAGCTCAGAGGGTTAAAAGGTTCAATTAAAAGAAATGTTATTAATTGTTCCTTTTATATGTTAAAACTATGACTCACGTTGTCCTCTGAGGCTCCAGTGTTACGTTTGAGACTGGTCCCCCGGCTGCTGGACCCCCGTTGGCTGGACCCCCGGCGGTTGGACCCCCGGCGGTTGGACCCCCGGTTGCTGGTCCCCCGGCTGCTGGACCCCCGTTGGCTGGACCCCCGGTTGCTGGTCCCCCGACTGCTGGACCCCAGGTGGCTGGACCCCCGGCGGCTGGACCCCCGGTTGCTGGACCACCGGCGGCTGGACCCCAGGCGGTTGGACCCCCGGTTGCTGGTCCCCCGACTGCTGGACCCCAGGTGGCTGGACCCCCGGTTGTTGGACCCCCGGCTGCTGGAACCCCGGCTGCTGGACCCCCGGTTGTTGGACCCCCGGTTGTTGGACCCCCGGTTGTTGGAACCCCGGCTGCTGGACCCCCGGCTGCTGGACCCCCGGTTGCTGGACTCCCGGCTGCTGGACCCCCGGCTGCTGGACCCCCGGTTGCTGGACTCCCGGCTGCTGGACCCCCGGTTGCTGGACTCCCGGCTGCTGGACCCCCGGCTGCTGGACCCCCGACTGCTGGACCCCCGGCTGCTGGACCCCCGGTTGCTGGACCCCCGTCTGGCGGCTAGGCTCAGGTCCTCTGTCCTTCAGGGACGGGCTGATCTCCTCTTCGGGGTCATAGTAATAAAACTTCCTCAGATAGGAGATCAGAGGCCTGAAGAGAGAGCAGACACTCAGTACAAGTACAAGGACTGAGTACAAAGAGTACACAACAGTAGTACACCAGACGTGAGTGTGCATAAGCGTGTACTCACGTGGGCAGCGGCAGCTCCTGGATGTGGTCGATCCGGACCAGCTGTCTGATGCAGAAGCGACAGAGATGCTGCAGAGACTTGACGCTGCTGAACCTGGAGACCGGGTACAGGAGCTGGACCGGGGTCGGGGGTAGACCTGAACACACACACACACAGTTAGAAAGCAAGCTAACAGGTAACCCGGCAGTATACAGACAGGTGAGAGGTGATTGGTTGTTACCGGGGACTCTGGAGCGCAGGAAGTAGAGGAACTTCCCGTTCTTTGAGTGCATGATGGCTCGCTCTATGAACTCCACCACAGAGTGACAACGATCCTCAAACTTGGGATGACACCACAGGCTGAAGGTCCCTGCAGGGGACGGGACGGATAAGACGCACAGAATATAAAGATTTATTACACGGCTGTGTTCAATACTCGATTCTGATTGGTCAATCACAGCGTTCTACGCTCTGTTATTTCTTTATAACAGACCGTTGCTACGTATAACAGACCGTTGCTACGTATAGCAGACCGTTGCTACGTATAGCAGACCGTTGCTACACGTATAGCAGACCGTTGCTACATATAGCAGACCGTTGCTACGTATAACAGACCGTTGTTATGGACACAGCTCTGATGTCGAACTCTGGAGGACCGTTTTTGTGTCAAATTATTGATTTCTTCAGTAAGTAGCCGTGTAATAATCAGGATAATGTACAACTGTACTGTGTGTGTGTGTGTGTGTGTGTGTGTGTGTGTGTGTGTGTGTGTGTTACCTCGGTAGTGTTCCATGCGTGTGTGGTGTGTGACTCCCTGCGACCTGAAGCTCAGACTCAGGATGTATCGCGGGTCCGAACTGTCTCGAACCAGAAACGATCCGTCAGGTTTCCCCATCAGCTTCATCTCAGCGTCCTCCCAGTTCATCGGCCCCCAGTACCAGCCACACTGAGCACGCACACGCACACGCACACGCACACGCACACGCACACACACACACACACACACACACACACACACAGTTAGCTACTACATCTAGTTAATTATCCACTAGTGGTGTAACGGACCCCCCCCCCCCCCACGGTTCGGCACGCATGTGAACCAGAGATTAATTACACAGTTTAACCATCATAGCGTGAAATAAAGTTTTACTGCCGATCGTGATCGGACGACATTCAGTAAAAATATGTGATCAGGAGATCGGCATTAAAGCTTTCTAGTCGCCGATCCCTGGTAACGCTGTGAACAAGAAATCCGTGTTGAAATCGACAGGAGAGCTAGTTAACGTTAGCAGCTCAGCTACGCAGCTCCCATCGAGTTACATTATGGTGCGTTCAGGATCTATTCAGTAAAATGAGTATTGGGCGAAGGTCAATTCTAACGTTATTATGATGGGTTCAAATGTAATCTTGTAAAATGTAGTTTTTGGCGAGAAAATTTAGAAAGTTTTCACAGCAATATAAAATAGATAATAGAGGGAATTATGAGCTGTTTGTTGTACTCACAAGATGGAACAGCTCCAAGAATACATCATCAGAACTACGAATGCCAAGATTCTTTTATCAATAATAATACAATCTTTTATTTCCTAATCATTTGAATTGTGTGTTTTTATGCCAATAACCACTATAGATGACAATAACAAAGTAAAAGGAAAACATTTAAATTTAAACAAGAACATAAATGTTCTGTATCGGCCGATACGGCTCATGAGAGATCGTCGATCTGTATCTGCGTCTCTAAAAGTTATATTATATCTGATCCGTGACTCACAACCGCGATCCGATCCGAACCGTGAGCTTTGTGATCCGCTGCATCAGCGATTATCCACTCAGTCAGTCAAGAGGTAGAAATGAGGCCCCACCTTCTCCAGTTCTCTGAGGCTGGTGGCGAAGCTGCCGGCATCGGGTCGACTGAGGGGGCAGCGGGGGGCGAGCCGGGGGGGAAGGTGCTGAGCGTCCGGACGCAGAGGAACCGGCCTCGGTAAGCCTCTCAGGAAGGTGTCTGCTCAACACACAGTTCACAACATATACAATATATATGTATAATATTCATTTAGTCCCTATGGACATATCCTCATCTGTATATATAAAATCTATTCTCTAATATTCATCTTATATGTATTCACTTAGTCCCGTATGCATATAGCTCTATGTACATAACCTCTCTGTGTATAGATATAAATATAACTCCACCTGTATATATCATTTATTCCTTATCATACTCTTATACAACATTATTTATACAATATCTCATCAGTATGCAGCTTTACTCTTATTCATCAGAATATAACGTATGTCTATCCTTTGCACCTTAACTGTAACCTGTATAAGTCTATTTATATACACCCCATACTGTATACCCTCATCTGTATATACTGTATGTATAAGTCTATTTATATACACCCCATACTCTATACCCTCATCTGTATATACTGTATGTATAAGTCTATTTATATACACCCCATACTGTATACCCTCACCTGTATATACTGAATGTATAAGTCTATTTATATACACCCCATACTCTATACCCTCACCTGTATATACTGAATGTATAAGTCTATTTATATACACCCCATACTCTATACCCTCACCTGTATATACTGAATGTATAAGTCTATTTATATACACCCCATACTGTATACCCTCACCTGTATATACTGAATGTATAAGTCTATTTATATACAACCCATACTCTATACCCTCACCTGTATCTGCATTTCGTTGTACTTGTACGATGTGTAATGAATAAAGTTTAATGTAATCTGATATAATTTAAACATCATCAAACTGTAGAAAACAATGAGAGTAGTGTGTGTGTGTGTGTGTGTGTGTGTGTGTGTGTGTGTGTGTGTGTGTGTGTGTTACCGTTGAGGCTCAGGCTGTGTTGGATGGCGCTGAGGGAGGGGGGCAGTGCCAGCGGGCGGGGGGGTAGAGACTGCATGGAGGCCCCCACGCTGCGCTCTGTGAACGCACCCTGCTGCTGAGGAGGAACCCCGAAATCATCTGCAAGAGACGCACACACGTCACACCTGACACTCACCTGGGGGGGGGGGCGGGACACACACAGGAAGTGACAACAGGAAGAAGAACAGGAAGTAGGAGAAGAAGAAGAAGAAGAAAAGTACCGAGCAGACTGAGGCTCCGTCGGGGAGGGGGGGGAGGTGTGGGGGGGTGAAGAGAGTTCACCCCCCTCCGAGAAATATCCACATCAACCAGAGACACCGTCTCACCTGGAGAGACACACACACACACACACACACACACACACACACACACACACACACACACACACACACACACACACACAGGTGTTAGAGCAGAGAGGTGAAATCTGAGCTGTTAGTGTTCAACACAAGAAGATTATGTAACCTTTAACCCCCTGAGACCCACATGAGACCGGTTTTAGTCTCTTTCAGGGGGGTCCAGGGGGTCTTTAGGGGGGTCCAGGGGGTCTTTAGGGTGGTCCAGGGGGTCTTTAGGGGGGTACATGGGGTCTTTAGGGGGGTCCAGGGGGTCTTTAGGGGGGTCCAGGGGTCTTTAGGGGGGTACATGGGGTCTTTAGGGGGGTACATGGGGTCTTTAGGGGGGTCCAGGGGGTCTTTAGGGGGGTCCAGGGGTCTTTAGGGGGGTCCAGGGGGTCTTTAGGGGGGTCCAGGGGGTCTTTAGGGGGGTCCAGGGGTCTTTAGGGGGGTCCAGGGGGTCTTTAGGGGGGTCCAGGGGGTCTTTAGGGGGGTCCAGGGGTCTTTAGGGGGGTACAGGAGTGTATAATGGTTCAGAACATGATGTATCTGATGTTCATCCTCATGCTCTGTTATGTCTCATAAGTAGTTTCTGGGTTGATACCATTTGTTCCACAGATTCGGTGCTAAATTTAACCATTTTTTACTGGAGAATTGATAAAAATGATCAATAATCCTCCAAAATACCACATTAAGACACCAAGACCTTGAGGGACACCAGAGAAAAAGCCGTGACCCCCTCACGTTTTTAGAATTTTGGCATCGACTTGGTACCGAAGTATGGGTCTACATATATATATATATATATATATATATATATATATATATATATATATATAATGTACATGTGGCAGCGTCACCATGTAGAAAAACTAACTTTTAGAAAGACTTAAAGGGAAAACAGACTTTTGATGATAAAACACACTTTGACCAAAATGTGAATGTTGTGATTTGAATCCATCAGGAACACCTAAATAATGGAGCGGCCCTTTAAGGTGGATTTTAGTTTGATGTCTCAGTGATGAAGGAAGTGATTTATAAAAGAACACACACACACACACACACACACACACGCACACACACACACACACAGAGGGCGTGTTCTTACCGGTGAAAGCAGGTGTGAAGGGCACCGGAGAGAAGGCACTGTGAGGTCTGACCTGCAGCCTGATGGAGACAAACACACAGAGTCACTGATGCTCTTCATCATCATCATCATCATCACCTGAACTCATCAGAGCGTCTGTTAGACCGGAGAGAGATGGCTGACGCCGTCATCAGTCTTTAATAATAAATCAGTTATCTTTAACAATAATCAACAGGACATGTCGGGGCCTTTACCTGGATCATAACCTGATCATAACCGGGTCAGGTGTTCAGCATCAGTTACCATGGCGATCTACCCCGGGAAGAAGTGAACCACCGTCGTAGGACTGAAAACCCTGAAGGGTTAAACCTGAAGTTACCTCGCTGACCCCACATCCTGCTTCCTGGTACAGACCTCGGGTCTGTTTCACACAGATCCCAGATGGCTAACAGGTAGCAGCTAACAGAGAGATCACAGTGGAGCTCCAACCTGAGCTCAGCTCCCATCAGCTGTTAATTAACTATTAGTTTAACTCTCAAAACTTCAGAATCAGCCTTCAGCCTCTCAACAGCTGACTGACCGTCAGGTGTTTCTGTTATTCTGTCCACCCTGTAAATCTAACAGTCTGACATCATCATGATCTGGAGGTACAAACTGACCAAACACGTCCAGCAGCTCCATCAGACATCCAGCAGACAAACACTCAGAAAACCATGTCCGGTATAATGTACAGCTAGCAGCATCACCCTGAAGGGTTTATTTCACCACAAGGACCCGCTAGCTGTACATTATCCTGATTATTACACAGCTACTGACTGAAGAAATCAATATTTAGACACAAAAACAGTCCTCCAGAGTCCGACATCAGAACTGCACCCATAGCAACGGTCTGTTATACGTAACAACGGTCTGTTATACGTAGCAACTGTCTGTTATACGTAACAACGGTCTGTTATACGTAGCAACGGTCTGTTATACGTAGCAACGGTCTGTTATACGTAGCAACGGTCTGTTATACGTAACAACGGTCTGCTATACATAGCAACGGTCTGTTATACATAGCAACGGTCTGTTATACATAGCAACGGTCTGTTATACATAACAACGGTCTGTTATACATAGCAACGGTCTGTTATACATAGCAACGGTCTGTTCTACATAGCAACGGTCTGTTATACATAGCAACGGTCTGTTATACATAACAACGTTCTGTTATACGTAGCAACGGTCTGTTATACATAACAGCGGTCTGTTATACGTAGCAACAGTCTGTTATACGTAGCAACGGTCTATTATACGTAGCAACGGTCTGTTATACATAGCAACTGTCTGTTATACTTAGCAACGGTCTGTTATACAGAAATAACAGACCGTAGAACGCTGTGATTGACCAATCAGAATTGAGTATTCAACAAAGCCGTGTAATATATATATACGTTTAACAGACCGGTGCTATGGGTGCAGTTCTGATGTCGGACTCTGGAGGACCGTTTTTGTGTCAGGTTATTGATTCCTTCAGTAAGTAGCCGTGTAATAATCAGGATAATATACAGCTAGCGGGTCGCCCTGTCAGGGTTTATTTCACAACAATGACCCGCAAGCTGTACATTATCCCTTATTTATAATCTGGTTCTCTGTGACCTTCAAACTGCTTTCTGTGTTCAGTTACATTCTGTAAATAATAAATATAATAAATAATGTTTCATTCATCTTTATTTCTAGTTATCAGCTGAACTAATTTATCTAATTAAATTGAAACGACTGTAATGAGAATGATCATTAGCTAAGGTGTTCCTGTTATTCTGTCCACCCTTCTGTAGTTGTTACAGCTGGTCTCAGATCAGTTTCAGTCCCTGTTGTCATGGTGATGAGCATCCAGACCTGCTGATGTGGTCCTCTCACCTGCTGCTGTCCGGCTCCGTGTTGCTGCAGGTGGACCCCCACACGTCCAGCAGACTCCCCCCAGACGAGGTCGACGAGGCCAGCGAGGGCCTCTTGTCCAGCAGCCCCCCCGACCCCCCGCTGGAGCTCTTGGTTCTGAAGAGCTTGCTGAGCCGGACCTTCAGCGACCCCCCTTTCCTGGACTTCCCCCGCGGCGTCTTCTCCCCACCTCCCTCCAGGACCACCAGGGGGGAGGAGGAACGCCCCGCCCCCCCCGAGGCCACGCCCAGTTTGGGGGTGGTGGCTCGGCTCTGGGGCTGGGAGCGGGACTGGTGCTGATGCTGGGGGCGGTGGGCCGGGTCGAGGCTGGAGGACGGGAGGGGGTCAGGGGAGACTTGGAGACCGCCGAGGGCTACTGCAGCCTGGAGGGCCTGCGGGCGGGCGGGGGGGTACGGGCAGGGGGCGGTGCTGCTGATGGGGGGGCGGGGGTCTACGCAGGGGGGGAGGGACACCGCAGCGCTGAGGACCGCCAGCGACGACCTGCAGTTCTGATCGGTGCAGACCCCCGCCTCCTCCGCCAGTCTGTGGACCTGCCGCATCAGACCGCTTAGAGTCCCGCTGGAGAACACAGGCCCCGCCCCCCCAGACGTCCCCCCCTCTCCCCCCACCCTGTCCCCCTTCTCAGCGTCCCCTCCCTCCCCCAGCACTCCAACCTCTTCAGACCCCAGACCTTCCAGGACCAGCAGGGCGTCGCTGGTCTCACTCGGGTCCTCGCCGGGCCCCATGCCCCCCGAACCCGAGGCCAGCACGCTGTGACACGAGCACCGAGAGAGCGGGAGCACCATCTCGTCCCCCCCACCTCCACCACCCTCCCGCCCCTCTCCCAGCTGACCCAGCCTCCGGGCCAAAGCCAGGACCGGGTCCTCGGCCCCGGTGGAGTAGTTCTTCCTGGGCTCCAGCAGGCCCAGACGCAGGGCTTGGTCCAGCAGGCCCGGGGGCCATTTAGCCAGTCGGTCCGTCAGCAGGCGATGTCGGTGGCACAGGACCGACCCGGACTCAGAGTCCAGAGTCGGGACGTCCTGCTGGGGAGTCTGAGATCCATCAGACCCCTTGGACAGTCTGAGGACCGGGTGCCACTGGAGGAGCTGGGTCTGCTGTGGCTGCAGGTTCTCCTCTGTAGAGGGGATGCAGTGTGAGCTGTGGTCCTTCCCCCCTCCAGGTCCGGGACCAACTGTTGTGCTACCAGGACCAGAACCCGATCCAGAGTCCAGCTGCTGATGCTCCTGGAGGAACCCCGGGGGCGGCTGCTCCAGCCCGCACTCCAGGATCCGGTCTCCGGACCGCAGCAGGTTCTGAAACACCATCAGCTGCGCTCTCGACCCGTGCCCTCCCGGGCCGTGCTGCACCGGGAAGTCCACAAACCGCTGCGCCGCTACGGCAAAGTCCTCCTGCGGCTGCGGGGCCAGCGGCGCGTCGGAGCCCAGCGGGGCCTGCGACAGCAGCAGCCCGTCCTCCAGCTCTCCTTTCCCGGGGAGCGGAGAGCTGTAGTGGGGGGAGGCCGAGCCGAGGCCCGGCGAGGGGCCGCTGGGGTCCAGGTCGAACCCGCCGCCGTGGTGACCCAGCGCGGCTTTAACGGGCCCGAACCCGCCGGAGGACAGCAGGTCGTCGGGCTCGTCCAGCCGGTCGTATTCCGCCGCGGACACGAGACGCATCAACACGAAGTCCGGAGACATTTCCTGTTGCGCGTCATTCATCCTGACAGCTAGCGGGAGCTAACGGGAGCTAACAGGCTAACGGGAGCTAGCGGCTGCTAACAGGCTAACGGGAGCTAACAGGCTAACGGGAGCTAACAGGCTAAAGGGAGCTAGCGTGAGCTAGAGGCTGCTAACAGGCTAACGGGAGCTAACAGGCTAACGGGAGCTAAAGGAAGCTAACAGGAGCTAGCGGCTGCTAACAGGCTAACGGGAGCTAACAGGCTAACGGGAGCTAGCGGCTGCTAACAGGCTAACGGGAGCTAACAGGCTAACGGGAGCTAGCGGCTTCTAACAGGCTAACGGGAGCTAGCGGCTTCTAACAGGCTAACGGGAGCTAACAGGCTAACGGGAGCTAGCTCGGCTAACGGGAGCTTGCTCGGCTAACCGGGCACCGCTCTTACATAACACCGATATAAATAAACAGCTGCGGAGCTAACGGGAGCTAACGGGAGCTAACGGCGGCTAGCTCCCCGCTAAGCTAACCGGGCAGCAGGACGGAGCACCGACCGACAGCCATGTAACGTCCGGACCGGCTCGTGACGGTACCGGCTCCGCTGAACGTGAAGAGACATGAGAAACCCGCCCGGTGCTGCCGCTCGGTAACGTTAGCTCGCTGCTACCGACTCATCCTCCGGTGGGGGGGGGGGGCGGCTGCGCAGCGGCGACATCAATAATCGATCAGTGCTGATTGATGAGCGGAGACTCTGCTCGCTGTGACCGGGAGAACCGGAAACCTCCATTCGCCGAACACTGCCCGGTACCGGAGAGCCTCCGACACGACCGGAGGTCTCTCTACCTCCCTCTCTCTCTCTCTCTCTCTCTCTCTCTCTCTGTGTGTGTGTGTGTGTGTGTGTCTGTGTGTGTGTGTGACAGCTCTAATCAGTTATAATATTTAATAAAATTATTGACAGTTATTTTTTATTATCGATAAATTATAATCATTGTTTGATTATTTGAAAAAATCTGCCCAAATTTTTTTATTTTAATAATTTTTTTAACTTCATTTTGTTATTAATTTAGTTTTGTTTTTAATTTATTTTATACTTTTTTGAGATTTTTATTTTATTGTTATTTAATTTTAGAAAGTATTTATTTATTTATTTTTTTAAATGTATTTGCGTTATTACTTTTTTATTTATTTTTTTACTTATTATTTGTTATTTTATGTTTGTATATCATGATTAATATTATTAATAACATTATTTTTTTTGTTTTTTTATTTAATTTATACTTTTTCTCATTTGTGAGTTTTGTATTTTATTAATATTTAATTTGATAATTTATTTGTTGTTTTATTCTTTAAAATTGTTTTTGTATTTTGTTGAATTATTATTATTATTATTTTTTTTATGTTATTATTATTACAATTAATTGGGGGGATTTTTATTTTAAAAGTTTTGTATTTTATTTTGTTGCCATTTTTGTTTTTTATTTATTTATATTTGTATTTATTTTCGTTTTGTTTCATGTTTTGAGTTTTGTATTTAATTATTATTTAATTTGATAAAGTATTTATTTGTTGATTTTATTATTTAAAAAAATGCATTTGAGTTAATTAATTTTTTTGTTTTATGTTTGTATCCTATGATTAATTAAAATGTAAACAAAAAAATAAATAAATAAAATAATAACTAAGTTAAATGACAAACAAACAAAATAATGGTAATATTATTACCATTATTTTGTTTTGTTTTTAATTTATTTCATACTTTTTCTCATTTGTGAGTTTTGAAGAATTATTAATTTGTTGTTTTTATTCTTTAAAAAATGTTTTTGTATTTTGTTGTATTATATATAAGTTTATTTATATATTTTATATTATTATTACTAATAATTGGGGATTATATTGATATTTTTATTTTAATAGTTTTGTAATTGTTTTGTTACCATTTATTTTATTTATTTATATTTGTATTTATTTTCGTTTTATTTATTTTATGTGAATTTTGTATTTTATCATTATTTTATTTTAATAGTTTGTATTTTATTTTACCTTTTTATTTATTCACATTTTTTGTGGGTTTTGTATTTTATTATTATTGAATTTAATAAAGTATTTATTTATTTGTTGCTTTTATTCTTTTAAAAGCTGTATTTGAGTTATTACTTTTTATGTTTCTATATTATGATTATTATTATTACCATTATTGTGTTTGTTTTTTCACCAAATAATAAAAAAGCTCAAGGTCCTCTTACTTTCCAAATCTTTGATGAAGACCACAAGTTGAGGCTGTGTTTCCAATGTGTAAATATCAGTTGTTGTTTTGTTTCTGATTTAATTATTATTATGATTTCTTCTTCTCTAGTCATGTTTTAATCTCAGGTGTGTTTATTCTTCTTCTCTAGTCATGTTTTAATCTCAGGTGTGTTTATTCTTCTTCTCTAGTCATGTTTTAATCTCAGGTGAGTTTATTCTTCTTCTCTGGTCATGTCTTAATCTCAGGTGTGTTTGTTCTTCTTCTCTGGTCATGTCTTAATCTCAGGTGTGTTTGTTCTTCTTCTCTGGTCATGTTTTAATCTCAGGTGTGTTTATTCTTCTTCTCTGGTCATGTTTTAATCTCAGGTGTATTTGTTCTTCTTCTCTGGTCATGTTTTAGTCTCAGGTGTATTTGTTCTTCTTCTCTGGTCATGTTTTAGTCTCAGGTGTATTTGTTCTTCTTCTCTGGTCATGTTTTAGTCTCAGGTGTGTTTGTTCTTCTTCTCTAGTCATGTTTTAATCTCAGGTGTGTTTATTCTTCTTCTCTAGTCATGTTTTAGTCTCAGGTGTGTTCAGAAGAAGCAGCAGCAGAACATTCAGTACAATATAGACTTTATTAGTTCACTAAAGTTGAATATGAAATAAAAAGCAGATTGGCTTTAAATGATTCACAATTCAGTAATAATCGAGTTGCCAGGTTCATCATGTCAACACAGGAAGTGCGTCCTCCCTACGGCTGCCGCACCTCTACAAAATAAAAGCTCTCCGAAGCTGTAAACACTTCACTTTCAACTCGAGGAAAACTATTCCCTAATAAGAGAACTTCCACTTTTGTTACAGGAAGTTGTGTGTAAACAGGAAGTCAATCCAGACAACTCAAAACTTCAGAACAAGAGGCAACGAGGAAGGAAATATTAAAACGCCTTTATTGTGGTGGTTAAATCATTAAAAACGACTACATGTTTGGACCGCTGTAGGTCTTCGTCACCTTTATCAGCAACCAACGTGCGGCTCTGACGAAGACCTGCAGCGGTCCAAACATGTTGGCGTTTTGGATGATTTAGCCGCTTTAATAACAGGCTTTTAATAACGCGCTCTGAGAGTTTGGGGCGTCTGGATCGACTTCCTGTTGGTTCCCCGTTTTCCAAGAGCACCCGACATGCTGTCGATCTACAGTTGAGACGTAGATCCCAGTCGTCGTGTTTAATGGCGTTTAGAGGCTGAAAGTGAAGTGATCAGACCGGAGCCGAGGCGGACAGACGGCACTGAGCGTGCTCGCAGGTTTCTGCAGCCCACAAAGTACAAACGTCCCAACAAAGCTCGCCGTCATCAGCGAGGAGCTTCGGCGAGGAGCGGCCGCCGAGCTGCTGCTACCAAACAAGCCATGAAGTGAGTTAAAAAAAACAGAAGAAGAAAATAATCCTGGTTCTTCGTGGCGTCGAGTCAACGAACCAACAGCTTCAGAGTCCGAAACATCTCGTCAGTCCGACAGACGACAGAAAAGACCGAAATCACCAGAAGCGCTCGGGGAATGTTTCACATCATTTTATTGTTTTTTTTTTTTTTACTTTATTTTCATCATAGCAATGGAAAAATATAACCTTATACAAACGTCTTCAATTCTCTGAATTTCTTTTTTAAACAAGCAAAAATGGTGAGTGACCCTTTTCCCAAACCAAGTGCAGCGGGGAAATAAAAACTGAAACGCTTCACCAGCAGCTCACTTCCACTCCTTTTATTTTCCGCTAAACTATTTCCATTTGGCACTCGCTCCTCGGAGGATTACTTTTATTTTGTAGGAATTTAGTGCTGTTTGGATAAGAGCGCAGAGCACCGCAGACGGAGGCGTTCGTGTCCGTCAGACCTCCGTCGCCGTTTTAGTGCTCCGAAGAAGAAGAAGAAGAAAAATAAGCAACAAAAATCTAAAGTTTTCCACAGAAGTCCACAAAGTCCGCTCGGTTTTTATCTTTGATTCCACAAAAGTCTTTTATTTTCTCGTCGTGTTTGTATCTATTTCCCCTCCTCCTCCCCCCTCCTCCCCCGGCTCGAGGGGCGGCGGGTCGGTGACGTCATCGTGATGTCGCAGGAGAGCCCGGCTACGGCGAGAGAGGTGGATTGTGGGAGGAGGGCTTGGAGGTGAGTTTGTTTTGATTTGGGGGGGGAGGAGGGGGGAGTCAGAGTCCAGTCCACAGGCCGTCCAGGAAGGGGGGGGGGGCGGGGGGGGGTCGCCTGCTGGAACTGAAGGTGGTGTGATGTCATCGTCTCTCGCTCGCTCACACGTCTCTCTCTCTCTCTCTCTCTCTCTCTCACACACTCATCTCACGTCACTCGACTTCTGCTTCGACCGGACGCTCGCGACAAAGACAGAAGAGTTAATTCCAGTGGGGCAGTTTGTCCTCGTTGTTCACTGATGTCCGTCTCTCTCAAATCTCGCTCTCGCTCTTCATCCCCAACCGGCAGCGATCTGAAGAAGAGGAGGAGAAGAAGAAGAAACGGTCAGCAGGAGGACCACAAACAGGAAACATGTCACTTTAATTCATATATTTTCTAAGTTCCACATTCAGTCGTCTTATTCTGTTATTGTTCCGATGTTCTAGGTTTCACTTTCAGTTTCCACATACTTAGGCAGAGCAAATTATCAGAGTCGTAATCTGGGTATCGTGACGACACTAGACTGGACACCAGTAGAGTGTGTGTTTCAGTGTGTTAGTGTGTGTGTGTGTGTGTGTGTGTGTGTGTGTGTGTTGGTGTGTGTGTGTGTTGGTGTGTGTGTGTGTGTGTCTGACCAGGCCTGGCTCTTGAGCTTGCGGAGCTCCTTGGTAGCCCAGGTGGCCAGCGTCTTGGTCTTGTTGGTTTTGGAGCGTCGACCCTCCGTCAGCAGGTCGTTGATGAGCGGACGAACCTCCACCAGCTTCATCACGTCTTTACCGAACGCCGTGCACAGGTCGCTAAACACACACACACACACAGAAAACAGACATCAACAAACAATACGGAGGCTTTTAATGTGAAAGAACAAGAAAACAGGAAGCAGAAACTAAACAAATGAAGAGAAAATAGCAGCTAGCTACCACTGTCCTGAATGGGGCAACTTGCTCAAGTTAGCTACTGGAATGTTTCAGCTGCATATTGCTGCTTCAATCATATAAATTAACACACATGTGTCATATATTTATATGATTCCCTGTGGGACTCTGTACTGGGTCTGCTGGTCTCAGATACTGTGGTTGGGTTATCCATCACTCTGTCAGAGTGGTGCATGATTTATCATCACAGACCAAACACACATCTGTCCTCCATCTATACAGATGTGAACCAGACTGCATGGTGAGCTCTGACACTACGAGTCACCATGGCAACAGGTCAATGATCCAGTGGATTAGAGATCTTAAAGGACCAGTGTGGAACATTAAGGGGCTCTATTAGCAGAAATACAATATAATATTAATGAGTAGGTTTTCATTAGTGTTTATTACACGGCTTTGTTGAATACTCCATTCTGATTGGTAGATGCGGATCAGGACCTTGGTCAGCTGGATCAACAGAGCTGTCAATCATCCCCCCCCCCCCCCCCACACCCCCCCACTTACCCGATGAGTCCGGCAGCGTTGGCCACCACTCCATCAGAGTGATCTTCATCCTCGGCTATGTGATGGATGAAGGAGAGGATGAACTCCACCCGAGGCTGGACCAACATCACATCAGCTACAGGGGGAGGAAGAGGAGGGAGGTGAGGGAGGAAGAGGAGGGAGGTGAGGAAGAGGAGGGAGGTGAGGAAGAGGAGGGAGGGGAGGGAGGAAGAGGAGGGAGGTGAGGAAGAGGAGGGAGGTGAGGAAGAGGAGGGAGGAAGGGAGGAAGGAAGGAGGTGAGGAGGAGGAGAATAAAGATTTCAGAAGCAGCAGATTTCATCTTCAGTTTTAAAACCAGCACTTTCTTTTATTTTGTTGAGTCTCGCAAAACCAGGAAGCCGTGAGTGGGCGTCGGCCTGCAGCTCTCTGGGTGAAACAGACTCGTTCATCTGCGACGGCGTCAAATCCTCCTGATTCACTGCAGTCAGGAGGAGGAACCGCCGTCGCTTCACGCCGTGTGTGTGTGTGTGTGTGTGTGTGTGTGTGTGTGTGTGTGTGTGTGTGTGAGTGATCTCTTACGGTGCACGTTCTCCTGGTCCCCCTTCAGGCCCTGGATGATCCCGGTGTACGCCTCCAGACAGCCCTCCCTCAACTCGTTCAGGTAGTCCACCATGTCGTAGTCCGTCTGAACACACACAGTTACACACAGTGTTTCCTTCAGCTACTCATCAGTGATCAACCCTCCTGATGGACTGATTGATGAATGGTTAGTGTTGATTCACCGGGACTCTGTACTGGGTGTACTGGGTGTGCTGGGTGTACTGGGTGTACTGGGCTCAGATACTGTGGTTGGGTATCCATCACTCTGTCAGAGTGGTGCATGATTTATCATCACAGACCAAACTATATAATATTAATAAGAAGGTTTTCATTAGTGGTTATTACACGGCTTTGTTGAATACTCGATTCTGATTGGTCAATCACTGCGTTCTACATCTGT
>CAKAOJ020000486.1:257500-297500 GCA_916701645.2 Sebastolobus alascanus
CATCATCTTCAGGACGAAGCACTCATATTACAGTAACAAGCTTTACACAAACCATCTCAGAGCGATTAGTCAGCATCGTTTACATTTATGTGAACACTCCAAAAGAACTCAGACACCCCCCCTACCTGTCTGTGGTCCCCCCCCCTCTACCTGTCTGTGGTCCCCCCCCCTCTACCTGTCCGTGGTCTCCCTCCCTCTACCTGTCCGTGGTCTCCCCCCCTCTACCTGTCCGTGGTCTCCCCCCCTCTACCTGTCCGTGGTCTCCCCCCCTCTACCTGGTCCCCCCCCCTCTACCTGTCTGTGGTCCCCCCCCTCTACCTGTCTGTGGTCTCCCCCCCTCTACCTGTCTGTGGTCTCCCCCCCTCTACCTGTCCGTGGTCTCCCCCCCTCTACCTGTCCGTGGTCTCCCCCCCTCTACCTGTCTGTGGTCTCCCCCCCTCTACCTGTCTGTGGTCTCCCCCCCTCTACCTGTCTGTGGTCTCCCCCCCTCTACCTGTCTGTGGTCTCCCCCCCTCTACCTGTCCGTGGTCTCCCCCCCTCTACCTGTCCGTGGTCTCCCCCCCTCTACCTGTCTGTGGTCTCCCCCCCTCTTCCTGTCTGTGGTCTCCCCCCCTCTACCTGTCTGTGGTCCCCCCCCCCCCTCTACCTGTCTGTGGTCCCCCCCCCTCTACCTGTCTGTGGTCCCCCCCCCTCTACCTGTCCGTGGTCTCCCCCCCTCTACCTGTCTGTGGTCTCCCCCCCTCTACCTGTCCGTGGTCTCCCCCCCTCTACCTGTCTGTGGTCCCCCCCCCTCTACCTGTCCGTGGTCTCCCCCCCTCTACCTGTCTGTGGTCTCCCCCCCTCTACCTGTCTGTGGTCTCCCCCCCTCTACCTGTCCGTGGTCTCCCCCCCTCTACCTGTCTGTGGTCCCCCCCCCTCTACCTGTCCGTGGTCTCCCCCCCTCTACCTGTCCGTGGTCTCCCCCCCTCTACCTGTCCGTGGTCTCCCCCCCTCTACCTGTCTGTGGTCTCCCCCCCTCTACCTGTCTGTGGTCCCCCCCCCCCCCCCCCCCTACCTGTCCGTGGCCCCCCCCCCTCTACCTGTCTGTGGTCTCCAGCAGCTTCTGGACGATGATCTCGAAGGAGGAGGACAGACAGTAGGTGCTCGGCTCTTCTTGGTCTTCTGCAGCGTCTGTAGCTTCATAAGCTGCTTCAGCCAGAGACGAGAAGGCCTGACAGGAAACAGGAAGTTACACTTAACCTTCATCTTCCCAGCAGCCACCGGGCTCCACACATTTCTACGGACCAACGTTTACAGGTCACGTGTCACATGACGTGCAGCTCACCCAGCAGACGTTGGAGGCCACTCTTGGCTCCGCCCCCAGGCCCTCGATCAGACACTGCAGCAGGGGGGCCAGGTAAGCCTCGTGGATGGCGGCTTCAGGCAGCAGCTCGCAGATCCTCCCCACCGTCCACGCCGTGGTGTCTCTCACCACCACGCTGGGGTCCTTCATCAGCTCGATCAGGGTCTGCATCGCCTGCAGGACACGGGTTAACTGGTTAGTGACCCGTATGATGAGGGGTTAACTGGTTAGTGACCCGTATGACCAGGGATTAACTGGTTAGTGACCCGTATGATGAGGGGTTAACTGGTTAGTGACCCGTATGATGAGGGGTTAACTGGTTAGTGACCCGTATGATGAGGGGTTAACTGGTTAGTGACCCGTATGATGAAGGGTTAACTGGTTAGTGACTGACCTGAATGACGAGGGGTTAACTGGTTAGTGACCCGTATAATGAGGGGTTAACTGGTTAGTGACCCGTATGATGAGGGGTTAACTGGTTAGTGACCCGTATGACCAGGGGTTAACTGGTTAGTGACCCGTATGACCAGGGGTTAATTGGTTAGTGACCCGTATGACCAGGGGTTAACTGGTTAGTGACCCGTATGATGAGGGGTTAACTGGTTAGTGACCCGTATGATGAGGGGTTAACTGGTTAGTGACCCGTATGACCAGGGGTTAACTGGTTAGTGACCCGTATGACCAGGGGTTAACTGGTTAGTGACCCGTATGACCAGGGGTTAACTGGTTAGTGACCCGTATGACCAGGGGTTAACTGGTTAGTGACCCGTATGACCAGGGGTTAACTGGTTAGTGACCCGTATGACCAGGGGTTAACTGGTTAGTGACCCGTATGACCAGGGGTTAACTGGTTAGTGACCCGTATGACCAGGGGTTAACTGGTTAGTGACCCGTATGACCAGGGGTTAACTGGTTAGTGACCCGTATGACCAGGGGTTAACTGGTTAGTGACCCGTATGACCAGGGGTTAACTGGTTAGTGACTCGTATGACCAGGGGTTAACTGGTTAGTGACCCGTATGACCAGGGGTTAACTGGTTAGTGACCCGTATGATGAGGGGTTAACTGGTTAGTGACCCGTATGATGAGGGGTTAACTGGTTAGTGACCAGTATGATGAGGGGTTAACTGGTTAGTGACCCATATGATGAGGGGTTAACTGGTTAGTGACCCGTGTAATGAGGGGTTAACTGGTTAGTGACCCATATGATGAGGGGTTAACTGGTTAGTGACTGACCTGAATGACGAGGGGTTTGAGCTGGTGCAGTTCGGGTCCTTCCAGGATGGATCCGAACGCCATGACGGAGGCGTCTCTGTAGCGCCAGTCGGGGTTTTTGATGTGTTCTTTGATGAAGGGCAGAACGTGAGGAACCACGTCGTCCTCGCAGCAGGTCGCCAGCAGCATCAGACACACGCCTGCCGCCTTACAGGGGTTCCAGTCGTCATCATCGTCGTTCTCGTCCTGCAAAGTAATAAAGTCAAAGGTCACATGACCGGTCCGGTACCACAAAATGTCACAGCTGCTGTTAGCAGAAGGCTAAATATGATCAACATTTACTCTCCATCTCTGAAACGCTTCTCTCATATTGTAGCTCTCTAGAGCCTCCAATCACAGTTTGTCATCTCAAATGTTTGTGATATCTGGATTCTGGCAGCAACAACACAGCAAGATGACATTTTAGATGTGTAGCTTTAGCCCACTGCTAGTGTTAGTTAGCCTCCAGACTGTCCTTTGGTTAGCCTCCAGCTAACACCGTGACCTCATCATCACGTCATCACTAAAAGGGTCTATAGGTCAAGAGGTTAATAAAGTAAACAGAAACCTGTTTGGTGAGGGTCTGGGTCAGGATGGGGACCAGGTACTGCAGAGCCCCTTTGGCATAGAATTTACTGGTGTGCTCCGGGGGGCGTCCCTGCTCCGAGGCCTGCCATTGGACGAGAGCAAACAGGGAGAGACCAACAGAACACAGTCACAGGGGGGTGGTTTCAACAAACTGGAGCTGAAATGGTTGTTAACATAATAAAGTCTGCTTACACAGACCTCTGAGGCCTCGATGGCCAGGTCCATCTCCTCGTCGCAGACGTTGGACCAGAACTCGATGCCCTGTAAGGCCACCTCGTCGATGTCGCTCTTCATCGCCTCGATGGTGATCTGAGAGGAGGAAGAGGAAGCAACGAAACACCGAGAGAAGGGGAGAGCAGACAAAAGAAGTTAAAGAAGGAAGAATTCAAATCAAACTTCTAATTGAAGTTGAAGCTGCAGTTCAACAACATAAAACCCTCCAGAGCTCTTGTGTTGTATCTGTGTAACACCACTACGCATCCTGTGGGTTTATACTTGGTTCTCTCTGTGAGGCAGAATAAAGAAACTCTGACTGGTGGATGAAGAATAAAGACTCACGGCGAACAGAGCTGGACCCATGTAGGTCTCCATGTACTGATAGTACAGAGACATGATCTTCACCAGGTTCTGTAAGGCCGCCACGCGCACCTGAACACACGGCCGAGATGAACACACGTTAGACAGGAGGCGTGGTCATTAAGGTGTTAATGAAGCCGGAGACAGACGCGCTACTCACTCTGGTGTCGGGACACTGGGTCGCTTCACACACCACCTGCATGATGAAGTGTCTCTCCGTCTGAAACACACAACACAAACATCCGTTTCACAAGAAAACTCTTTAGATCGACTCCTACAACATAAATGGACGGTCTTCCACTGAAGCTCAAAGTGAAGGGACAGGAAGTGAGGTGTACAAGGGACAGGAAGTGAGGTGTACAAGGGACAGGAAGTGAGGTGTACAAGGGACAGGAAGTGAGGTGTACAAGGGACAGGAAGTGAGGTGTACAAGGGACAGGAAGTGAGGTGTACAAGGGACAGGAAGTGAGGTGTACAAGGGACAGGAAGTGAGGTGTACAAGGGACAGGAAGTGAGGTGTACAAGGGACAGGAAGTGAGGTGTACAAGGGACAGGAAGTGAGGTGTACAAGGGACAGGAAGTGAGGTGTACAAGGGACAGGAAGTGAGGTGTACAAGGGACAGGAAGTGAGGTGTACAAGGGACAGGAAGTGAGGTGTACAAGGGACAGGAAGTGAGGTGTACAAGGGACAGGAAGTGAGGTGTACAAGGGACAGGAAGTGAGGTGTACAAGGGACAGGAAGTGAGGTGTACAAGGGACAGGAAGTGAGGTGTACAAGGGACAGGAAGTGAGGTGTACAAGGGACAGGAAGTGAGGTGTACAAGGGACAGGAAGTGAGGTGTACAAGGGACAGGAAGTGAGGTGTACAAGGGACAGGAAGTGAGGTGTACAAGGGACAAGAAGTGAGGTGTACAAGGGACAGGAAGTGAGGTGTACAAGGGACAGGAAGTGAGGTGTACAAGGGACAGGAAGTGAGGTGTACAAGGGACAGGAAGTGAGGTGTACAAGGGACAGGAAGTGAGGTGTACAAGGGACAAGAAGTGAGGTGTACAAGGGACAAGAAGTGAGGTGTACAAGGGACAGGAAGTGAGGTGTACAAGGGACAGGAAGTGAGGTGTACAAGGGACAGGAAGTGAGGTGTACAAGGGACAAGAAGTGAGGTGTACAAGGGACAGGATGTGAGGTGTACAAGGGACAGGAAGTGAGGTGTACAAGGGACAGGATGTGAGGTGTACAAGGGACAGGAAGTGAGGTGTACAAGGGACAAGAAGTGAGGTGTACAAGGGACAGGAAGTGAGGTGTACAAGGGACAGGAAGTGAGGTGTACGTGGTTACCTCCTTGTCGAAGTTGGCTTTGGTGAACTCCAGAGAGTTGAGCAGAGCGTTGGTGGCGGCCAGTTTAACGTTGTTACTGGGCTCCTCCTTCCTCATGCCCTGGATGATGGCCGTCAGGATCTGGTTGGCGTTCTCCTGCAGCTGTTCTGGGTCCTGTAGGAACCAGAACCAGGTCAACGTGGTGAATATCAGGGGAGGAGTTAACAGTGTGTGTGTTTCAGAGACACTAGAACCACCAGGACTCAAAACCAGTTCAACCATTTGGACTGAACGGACGCTTGGTTAGCGTGGGTTTGTGCTGACTCACGATGTCTTGGCAGATGTATCCGATGGCCTCCAGCGTGGACTCCTTCATGTGCTCGGTGCTGGAGGGGTCGGTGACGTTGGCAACCAGCTGTGGGATCAGCTCGGGCCACTGGTTAACGGGGATCTCTGCGCAGGCGATCCCGGCGACGCACTGCGACGCCGAGCTGGGCCGGTACGTCTCTGTGCCCAGAGTCTGTAAAACCTGCCGGACGGAGAGACGGACGGACGTGAGGACGGTACAAACATCGGGTGAATAAATGCCGTGGGGACGGATTCAGAGTCCTTACGTAGTTCTTGATCTCGCGGCGAGCGTTGCCGTCGATGGCCAGCCATCTCTGCTGGTACTGTGTCTTCACGTCGGGGTCTTTGGAGGTCAGAGAGTTCTTCACCTGCAGACCGGCCGCAACTCGAGCCACCTGAGTGTTCCCCGGGTTCGCCAACACTTTGGACAACTCCACCAGGAATGTGGGCTGAGGGACGATAAGGGAGGAGAGGAGAGGGGGAGGAGGGAGGGAGGAGAGGAGAGAAACATAGAATAAGATGAGAGAACTTATTGATCTGTGACTGTGATAATCAAACACTAAACGTTGTGTCACATGGAAACAGAAATACTGTTATTAATAATATTAATAATAATCTGTTTTCCTGGGCAAATGAGAACGTGGATTCAAATAATCACTAAATACCAGCTGTTGAAGAAGACCTCAGAAAGTCTTGAAGATGAGCAGCGTCCACCAGCTGATGAAGGCTGTGTGATGCTGCAGAAAGCTCCATAACAAGTGAGTAAGTGGCCCTTAGCAAGGATAAACTAGGATGTCAAACATCCCACTAGAAATAAAATACTAGTGAGAAATATAATCAGTATTGACTCTAAACATCATGTTACAGCTTCATGCTTCAGATGTGAGAAATGTCCCATCATGCTCTCTGGTGTCTGACTATCAACATCCTCCTCTGCAGCTCTGAGGAGCTCTCGACACCCACAACACTGATTCTACTTTCTGCTCCATTTTCCTCCTAAAAGCTGCAGCTGTTCTCATTCAGCAACAACCTGGTTTATTCCTGTAGAGTTAACAGATCAGTATCATCATCAGGAAGTATTTATTACATTTATTATCCAGCAACCCAAAAATCAATGAATAAAGACATTTCCCTCACAGATTAGTGGTATTTTTTTTTTAATTTATAAGGGACATGTAATGTTTTATACTTCTGGTGAATACAATCCAATCAATCTTATTTCCATAGATGTATTTTGTATATACATTTCCCTTTGTTAACACCTTATTTTGAAAAGCGGACGTAGTCCCACGTGTCTACTTCCTCTAACTTCTCCAAGTCCGTCTCTAGCTCTCCCGTCAGCTCCGTTCTCTTTATCCATCCATGGTCAGCTCCATCGGGGCCGTTTCAATGCATTTAACAGAAATGTCAGTATCTGGGTGCTCTACAGTTGTAGCGTCGGCCCATTTGACCACGGAGACGAGAGCGACGGCCGGCTCGACCGCACGTTACCGCGATACGATAACGTTTCCTGTCCGTGACAGAGTTAGCATGCAGCTTTAGCCGTGATGTCTAGCTCTGCTTTTCCTGCAATGTGTGAAACCCAAAGTGTTTCCATCCTTTACTGGATGTGTAGTGTTTACCACGCTGGATTTAACATGTGAGGGTGCAGGTCGTATCCACGACGACCCTCCAACATTTTATACTTTCTGAGGTTTGTTTTGGTTGACGGATACGGAACGGACATGACGTCACGTTACTCAGACTACCACAATAAAAGCGGTAACTTCCTTCTACCTCCACATAGACTCAGATGAAGCAGATATATCGATTCTGGTATTAAAAAAATCTATTCAGAAATCGTAAAAAAAAGTTGCGATACACATGTGAATGGATTTGTTTCCCCCCCCTACTGGATACCAAGTGAAGTGTGGAGGTCTCAGATAATGTGGTTGGTTTTACATCACACGTCAGCGTGGTGCATGATTTATCATCACAGACCAACACATCAACACAGCAGCTGGTCGCCCATTTCAAAATCGTAAAAAATAAAAAAAGAAATCGCTTCACATAGGTTAATAGATTTTTTTCCCCACCCCAAGTAAATCACGTGAAACGTGTTTTGTCTCATTTTAACAAGAGAAAGTGTTTGAACAGATCTGCAGCCTCACATCAGATGGGTGCAGCTGCCTCCATGAAATGCTAACTCTAGCAGGCTGTGTGTGTGTGTGTGTGTGTGTGTGTGTGTGTGTGTGTGTGTGTGTGTTAATGGGTGGGGTGGGGGGGGGCAGCAGGGCGGGCTCCAGCTGTCCTGAGCTCCTCTCTGCTCCATCCATGCTGCTGCTGCCTGACTGACTGCAGCAGGTCAGTTAGCTTCTCCCACCTCCACCAGTAACTCCACCAGTAACACCACCAGTAACTCCACCAGTAACACCATACTAACCAGGTTCTCTATCGCCGCCTGCTCCAGAAACTTCTGTGCCGCCTCCAGTTCATTCCGATCTGAGGGGAGAGGGGGGGAGAGGGGGGAGAGATGAGGGGTTATTCAATGTAACGTTAGCTCGTTAGCTGGCAGGAAGGCTAACAGTGTGAGCCATAAACCGGTTTAGCAGCTCCTCTATTACACCAGACACGGAGTTATTCTGTTCTTCTCTGCTATAATCCACTAATGAGTAATATCACAGTTTAATCCCCCCGTTGGCCCCCCCAGCTGGAGACCCGGAGACACACGGCGAGGCTCCCAACGTGCGTGTTAGCCCCCGTGAAGCGGCGGATCCACGGTTAGCATGCTAACGCTAGCATGCTAACATTAGCATGCTAGCGTTAGCATGCTAGCGTTAGCTCGGGCCGCGGGACACGTTCGGAGCGACAGAAATAAAGTTTTCCGGACAAACATCAAACCGGTTAAAAGAGCATTAAGTCAGTTTAAACACGTGGGAGGTGATAAATATAACAACCAGGGGGGGTTCCCTCTCCTCCCAGCGGCTCTAAAGTGCCGTCAGCCCGGCCAGGCGCTCCGAGAGGCGGCCGGGAGTTTGAATGATACCAAGCTAACGGGCTAACGAGCTAACAGGCTAGCCGAGCGGCTGCATCAGCATGGGCAGGGCGGCCGCTCCTCCCCGGCTACAGGCAGCCGGCTCATCAGCCTCCGCGGAGCCACATCCACCTGACTGTGATATGACAGCGTGGTTAGAGCTCACCTGAGCGGCCCGGCAGGTGAGCTGCTCTGTCGAACCGCGAGGAGCCACCCGGCAGAGTGCGGAGTCACCTGCGGGGATCTGAGGCCGGGACGCTAGCCTGGTTAGCATTAGCATTAGCATTAGCATTAGCAGCTAGCGAGGCTTTTCCCTCCCTCTAGCTTCCCCCGGCTCCCCGGAGCCTCCACCCCGGGATCCGGGCTCACAGGGCGGGCAGGCTGAGTGTGATATTCACCTGGAGAGACGGTCTTCTCGAGGATAGTGATGAGCTCCATCCCGTCCCCCGGCTCTCTCTCTCGCTCTCTCTCTCTCTCTCTCTCGGCTCGGCTCGGCTCGGGTTCGGTTGCCGCGCAGCGCTCTCAGCGGATTAGAGTTCTGTTCCACGGAGGTTCGGTCGGTACCGGCCACAGGGCGGGTTCGGTCGGTCGGTGAGGGAGGAGGCGGGAGTTCCCCGGTGCCGGCTCGGTGTTTCTCTCACTCGGATGGAGCGGGAAATGTTCCGGCCGTTAACGTCTCGCAGCTCCGCCGCCGCCCGGTTGCATCCTGTGTGTCGGGAGGGAAAGGGCCGCGCGCTTCTCTCCCGCGGAAGGATATCACGCAGTGGCAGGGCGACGTGCTGCCTTCAGGGACTGTCGGACTTCCTAACACTGTGCAGTGGAGGGGAGAAAATATAGTCACAATTATTGTTAAAAAAAAATAAAATAAAATAAATGTGTGTATGTGTATATATTTATTTTACTATTTATTTTTATATACACATATTTATTTATTTTTTTAGCAGAAATATGACTATTTTATATATATATATATATGTGTGTGTGTGTGCGTGTGTGTGTATGTGTGTGTGTGTGCGTGTGTGTGTATGTATATATATATATTTATTTATTTATTTTATAATTTATTATTATATAGACACACATATTTATTTATTTTTTTAGCAGAAAATGTAACTATTTTATATATCTATATATATATGTGTGTGTGTGTGTGTGTATGTATATATATATATTTATTTTATAATTTATTATTATATACACACACATATTAATTTATTTTTTAAGCAGAAAATATGACATTTTATATATATATATATATACACATACACACACCCACACACATATATATATATATATATACATATATATATTTATTTTATAATTTATTATTATATACACACACATATTAATTTATTTTTTAGCAAAAATTGTGACTATTTTATCTATAAATTGTTCATAGCCTAACGTTAGCTTTTTACTTCTGCTGATTGCATTCACACTTCATAAATCATAAAGTGGTGTTTATTAGTGGAGAATATCTTGATGAACAAAACGTGTCAGTACCGTTTATCTTATATTCTATATTAATCCAAAACCCGATGGAACAATCCCATTGGCTGTTCTGGAGGGAACCAGGGAGATGATCACTTCCTGTTAGTGGAGGGAACCAGGGAGATGATCACTTCCTGTTAGCGGAGGGAACCAGGGAGATGATCACTTCCTGTTAGCGGAGGGAACCAGAGAGATGATCACTTCCTGTTAGTGGAGGGAACCAGGGAGATGACCACTTCCTGTTAGCGGAGGGAACCAGGGAGATGATCACTTCCTGTTAGTGGAGGGAACCAGGGAGATGATCACTTCCTGTTAGTGGAGGGAACCAGGGAGATGACCACTTCCTGTTAGCGGAGGGAACCAGAGAGATGATCACTTCCTGTTAGTGGAGGGAACCAGGGAGATGATCACTTCCTGTTAGTGGAGGGAACCAGGGAGATGACCACTTCCTGTTAGCGGAGGGAACCAGGGAGATGATCACTTCCTGTTAGCGGAGGGAACCAGGGAGATGATCACTTCCTGTTAGTGGAGGGAACCAGGGAGATGATCACTTCCTGTTAGCGGAGGGAACCAGGGAGATGATCACTTCCTGTTAGCGGAGGGAACCAGGGAGATGATCACTTCCTGTTAGCGGAGGGAACCAGGGAGATGATCACTTCCTGTTAGCGGAGGGAACCAGGGAGATGATCACTTCCTGTTAGTGGAGGGAACCAGGGAGATGATCACTTCCTGTTAGTGGAGGGAGCCAGGGTGATGATCACTTCCTGTTAGCGGAGGGAACCAGAGAGATGATCACTTCCTGTTAGTGGAGGGAACCAGGGAGATGATCACTTCCTGTTAGCGGAGGGAACCAGGGAGATGATCACTTCCTGTTAGCGGAGGGAACCAGGGTGATGATCACTTCCTGTTAGCGGAGGGAACCAGAGAGATGATCACTTCCTGTTAGCCTACAGAAATACGTCATCACTGGAGCACTCTATTGGAGGACTTTTACTTGTAACAGAGTATTTCTACATTGTGGTAATACTACTTTTACTGTTAGTATTCTATATAAATAATATTCTCTGCGCTACCTGCACAGTATTTTTTAATTATGATTTTTTTATGATTAAATTCTTCTTAATGAACAAACAAACAAACAGTCGGATGTAAAAAGGAACCCATTGCTTCTTTATTAGTTAGTCATTTTACAGTAGTCACTCATACGTAGCTGCCTTGAGTTGGTCTTTTTGTGTCTTTTTACTTTTTGTTCCAACTTCTTCCTCATTTTTTTTTCATCAACACAACGGAAGAGTCATGGACAAAGTATAAAAAAGAACAAAAAACTGGAAAAAATGCCCCTTTTCACAACAAAAACTACATTTGGCAAAAGGTGAGGATGAAGGTGATGATGATGATGATGATGATCCAGTGCATCTTTAAAACATCGATGAAGATGGGAGAGATTCAGATTTTTACTAAGAGAAGAAAACGGTGAGATATGTCTGGGCGTCTGATTGGATAAGAGCTTTCAGGGGATTTTCGTCCAATCAGATTTGATCTCCTCACTTGTTGCTAGGTGAAGTTTGAAGCTGTGATACCATCACTGATCCCCCACGTTACAGTAAAACAAAAAACAACTAAATCACAACTGAATACAAAAAATAAAATATAAAAACTGACCTTTTAAACACAATGAAACATTGATCTGGTGTTTATGGCACAATACGGCATTCATGGCAATTTAAAATGTATCTAATAATACTTTTTATTTCATGGACTACAGCGGACCAGCTAACACCAGCTAGGTGTAATTACCTCTACTGCACTAATATACTAAAATCAGTTTGTCAAAATATTCTGAGATATCACAGTTTATTCTGACCAACAGCCCAAAACACACAAATATTACCTTTTATGATTCTGGCATATTTTTTATCGATAAAACATTCAGTCGATTATCAAAACTGATGAACTGAACAATTAAATATGATTTTGTTTGTACCTGATAAACTCCACTAACACAGTTAGACAGCTTATATTCATTTGTTTCTGAATGCTAATGAGCTAACAAGCTAACGAAGGTTTGCAAAATGAATTGGCGTTACACGATGGCTGTTTTCCACACATAATTTAAATTGTAGATTTTGTTTTACTTATTTGTTCTTAAGGTTTCTTTTTCATTGCAGAACTAACACGCAACTATGAGGCTACATGGTACCATGTGGCTAACACGGAGAGCGCTAACCAACATGGAGCGAGCCCGTGTTAGCTCGTTACCTCAGCTTACTAATGAGCTAATAGGTTAGCTCATTAAAAGAAAAGGTGTAAAGTTAATTGGAAGGAAATTAATTGGCATATTTGGAAACACCTACATGACCTACATGTTTGTTTGCTTACAAGCTAATGTTAGCATAACTTCATAACGGCGTAATTTCAATGTTCTTATTTGTTCTTCGGTTTTAATTTTTCTGACTGATTACTGTGGCTAACATTCCCCAAACTACACTGCATTCGTAACAAGCTAACACTAATTAGCTAGCTAGTGTTAGCTTGTTGCCTCAGCTTGTTAATGGCCAACAACACAGCTCGTTAACAATACAGATTACAGGATTACTTTGAACCATTAGCACCAAGTCTTAATTAGCTTGCTAGCTAATGCTAACTAGCCAGTGACGATGGCTGTTTTTTCCGCTCGTTCTCTCGACTTAATTTAAATTCGGTTTCACGTGTTCAGTTTTTCTCTGAGAAAAGTGCAGCAGAGGTAACGCAACAATAACTGTGACCTTGAAGCTGATCAGTTTGCTAATATGAAGCTAACATGAGTAGCTAACACGCTAACCAACATGCTAGCCAGTACAAAGCGGTGCGTCGACTGAGCTGTACCCGGACAACACTGATGTTTTTATGATAATAATAACTGTAGTCCATGATGTGTTTGGCTGTTGTTTGATTTGTCATGTACATCTGAAAATACAACATTATGAAATATGATATAAAGAATATCCCCCCCCCCTCTGTGTTCCCAGAGTCCTGTGTGTCTGATATTAGATTGGTACGGGCTATTTCACAGTTCACATTGCAAACGAATGAAAGGAGGCTGAATTTGAACGTTATTATTATTATTATGATATTAAAGTGGGGAAGGTTATAGGACAGTGGGAACACAGATTACCCCCCCCCCCCCAGTGCCACTGCCTCACATGATAGACAGCCAGTTCCCACAGTAAGTCAAATAAACTGAAGACATGAATCTGCTCGCCACCATCACAAACTACAGGGCGTCATTTATGAAAACGGTCCTTTACGACACGAAATCAGCATCGATTTCTTGCTTTTATGCGACGACACCTCAAAAGCCAAAACTCTGCTGTAAACAACGATCCCAGCGTGAAATTCAGTTTGTGGTTGACGATATTTTTTCATAAGTGAGGCCCCTGAGAAAACTACAGCGGCCCATTTCAGCAAAAAAATAACCAGATGAAAAGTTAGGAATAAAAATGAAAACACTCAAGATTATGTTCAACTTTTGACTCGATCATGAGACGGTACATCAGGATTATGGGGTAATGAACTGAAAGTGTAACTTGAGTATTTTTGATTTATAAAGTCATGATCTTGACTCACTCATCTTAAATCTTCATTTTTGACTTCACAAATTGAGAGTAGGGACGCACCGATATCGGAGCGGATATCGACTCAAATAGCTGGACCGGATATCGGTGACAATCTATTCAATTCTATGTTTATATACTATATACATTATATACTGGGATTTTAATTCCTGTTTAAATTTTGACCAATTTGTTGCTGCTTTAAAAAGCTCAACACTTGAATTGTAGTAAGGGATAATGTACAGCTAGCGGGTCATTGTGGTCCGTTTATTTCACAATAATGACCCACTAGCTGTACATTATCTCTTACCTATCAAGGTAAAGAAATCAAGATGAGTTATGAGTCATAATCTTGATTAAGTGTCTCATAATGTTGAAGTACCGTGAGTATTTTTACTTTAAATGTTCCTCACTTCTTCTCATGTGGCAGAAACGGACTTCCGTAGAAAAACAGATTAAAATTCATCAACGTAATGTGGACAAACAGAAGAAATGTAGAAAACAAAGAGAAAAACACACAGAGATCCATTCAGACGGAGCGTTGCATATCAAAAAGGAAATATTAAAACATGTGTAGCAGGAATGTGTGTTTGGACTGGATGGAGTGTGGCACAAAAATAAATTACAAAAATACTCCTGAGAAAACACGATCAATAACGTCCCAACAGAATCTGATCAGAGGGTGATGATGATGATGATGAAGAGCAGATATTAAAGGATGAATGAGGCGAACGTTGAAGACACTGAGGCTCAGATTCAAACACACCCAGCGCTGTCGGTCTCTCTCACACACACATGCACATACACACACACACACACACACACACACAGGAAGGAAAACACCTCAAACCAAAAACACACCTGAACACACCTGCACCGCCACCGCCGCCAAAACTAAATAGTGTCGCGCTGATCTGTGAGACGTTTCAGAGCCAGGTGTGGTTAGCCTAGCTTAGCACAAAGACTGGAAGCAGGGGGAAAGTGCTAGCCTAGCTCCATCTCATTATCCTGCTGTGTGTTGATTATTGAACCTGATCACTCCCTTCTTTGCTCTGCTCTCACTGACTGGAAGCTTACTGGTTCACACTGGGTTCATACAGTCACATGTAACACTGTTTTCCATCTCTCTCTCACACACACACTCACACACACACACACTGTATACATTCATTATGATCTGGCTCTGATTGCAGCCGTCACCTCGTCACTACAGAATAACGTGGGAGAGTAAATACTGTGTTTTTTGTGACTGGACTCCGGTCTGATGACGTCCACCAGTGTTCTCTCACAATACTGATGTCCAATAAACTTTACTATTTATATTCATCTGCTCACATCCTCAGGTCGACTCATTTAAAGGATTATTCCACGGACAGAAAATTCATCAGCAGCTATTTTCATCATCGATTAATCGTCATTTTTCAAGCAAAACTGCCAAAAATTTGATTTGCTGGTGCCAGATTTTCAGTTAACGTAGAATCCATCAGACCGCCACATACGGGTACTTCTAGGCCACGCCCCCTTTTGGGGGACAGAAAACTGAAGATCTCACAGACTTCAATGTGATCTGACGTATGTTTGATTGTAATTCTGACCAGTTGGTCTTCATTCATCTCTTGTTCTACAAACGTTTGTTCTACACACGTCTAATAATTATTTAGAGATCTTGCCTGAACCTGAGTTTTCCCCCGTTCACTAGTTTGTTTAAATTTTCCGATATTTTTTTCACATATTTTTCAAAAAGGTTATCACATATTTTACTAATATTTTTCAGATAATTGTCTCATATTTTTAGATGTTTCAACCTCTTGTGTTTCCTCTGTTACCGTCTATGAGGCACACGTGATTGGTTCTCCCCAGAAGGGGGCGTGGCTATGAGACACACGTGATTGGTTCTCCCCAGAAGGGGGCGTGGCCACGAGACTCTGGTCTGATGACATTAGAAGATATTCTGATGTTTAATGGAAACAATCATCAGACTGATCAGACAAATATTTATAGTATTTTCAGTGTTTGTCTCGTTTGAATAAAGTTTATTTGAATCGTCAGTGGACTGAGCCGACAGCGGGTCGGGGGGGTGGGGGGGGGGAGTTGTGATTAAAATATGTAGTGTGATGTCATCCGTCAAACCACACACTAAACGTGGACGATGATGATTCTGCAGCGAGTGGCGAGCAGGTGGATGACTGGCGTGATGATTGGACGGAAGGAAGGAAGGGAGGGAGGAAGGAAGGAAGGGAGGAAGGAAGGAGAGGAGTGTGGGGGGGTGGTGTGTCAAAGGTCAAGGGTCATTTACAGTAAACTACAGATATATACACACACCCAAAAATTGTACAGAGAACAAATATGTACATGCTCAGGGTTTCTATTTTAACTATTACCGACAACTTCCCCAAAATATGATCCTCCTCCTCTTCTTCTTCTGTGGTGGCTGTACTCAGAGCGCCTCCTCCTCCTCCTCCACCTCCTCCACCTCCTCCTCCTCCTCCTCCACCTCCTCCTCCTCCTCCTCCTCCTCCTCCTCCTCCACCTCCTCCTCCACCTCCTCCTCCTCCTCCTCCTCCTCCTCCTCCTCCTGTAGTGTAACGAGGTGGGAGGCGGGGCTTGTAGACTCCAGTGTCACATGACGTGGAGGAGGACTTTAGCTGTTCTTTAGCAGCGTTCTGTCTTCAGGAGGACAGGACGAGGAGGAGGACGAGGAGGAGGAGGAGGAGGAGGAGGAGGAGGCAGACGTGGAGGAGGAAGAGGAGGACGATGAAGCAGCGACCGTGGTGGTGGCAGAGGAAGAGGAGGACGAGGAGGTGGTGGAGGAGGAGGAGGAGGAAGAGGAGGAGGCGTGGTTAGGGAAGGAGAGCAGCTGTCCGGTCTCAGAGGAAAGGAGGCAGCAGGAGCGAAGATCCACCGTCTGCAGAGAAGAGCAGCGACGAAGCAACGGGACACACTGATCCGTCACCTTCACACAACCTGGAGGACACACAGAGAGAAGACACTGAGAGGAGAGACTGAGAGGACACAGAGAGGACACTGAGAGGACACTGAGAGGACACTGAGAGGACACAGAGAGGACACAGGGAGGACACTGAGAGGACACAGAGAGGACACAGAGAGGACACAGAGAGGACACAGAGAGGACACTGAGAGGACACAGAGAGGACACTGAGAGGACACAGAGAGGACACAGAGAGGACACTGAGAGGACACACAGGTGAGGACACAGAGAGAAGACACTGAGAGGAGAGACAGAGAGAGGACACTGAGAGGAGAGACAGAGAGAGGACACTGAGAGGACACTGAGAGGACACAGAGAGGACACTAAGAGGACACAGAGAGGACACAGAGAGGACACAGAGAGGACACAGGGAGGACACAGAGAGGACACAGAGAGGACAGACAGGTGAGGACAGACAGGTGTTTGTGGGCGTGTCTCCGTGGTTACCTGCCAGGTTGATGTGGGTGAGGCTGTCTCTCAGGGGGGAGATGGACGAGGTGAGGGTGTGGACCGTCTGGTCCGTGATGTTTCCACACTGACTCACGTCCAACCTGCCCAGGTGAGGGACGTAACGCACCAGGAGACGAGACGACGCGTCCGTCAGGTCCAAACCGGCCAACCGCAGCTCCGTCACGTTCTGGAAACGCCCCACTCTGGTCTCACCGTGAGCTGTTGGACCAATCAGAGTCAAGCTAATGAACTGATCATCCAATCAGAGAGCAGAGAACACCTTCAATTAAAAAGCCCTTAATTAACTAATTAACGGAAGTTACTACTTTGTGGTTTCGGCTCGCTGAGGTTTGTTTTGGTTGACGGATACGGAACGGATATGACGTCACGTTACTCAGACTACCACAATAAAAGCGGTAACTTCCTGCTAGCTCCACATAGACTAACATGAAGCAGATATATCGATTCTGGTATTAAAACATCTGTTTAGAAATATTAAAAACTAAAATCACAATACATAGGTGGATCTATATTTTTCCAACCCCCAACATTTTCCATGTTTTTGTGTCATTCCTGTTACCAGTATAGCATTAAAGCTAATTCCTTCAAGCTTTAATGCTACACTGGTAACAGGAAGCGAGCAGAACGGCGTGCTGGTGGCGGCGCCGGGTCTAACGGTCCCTCCGGAGAAGGACTAGCTGCCTCGCTAACTAGCCAGCAATCAATCTGCGTCCGCTCTCTTCCTGGCGAGCTGCGACCGTGTTACAGACTGACGTGTGTTCTGTTGTCACCATGACAACTAACTAACAGCTATTTCCTTTTGCACTCCTCACATGAGCACAGGAAACAGCTGAATGTCCTCCGTCCTCCTGCTCTGACGGTGTGTGTGTCTCACCTGTCCTGGTGTCCGGTGGGGGGGCCAGCAGCTCTCTCAGGTGAGAGTCTTTCAGGTCCTCCACCCTGCTGAGGTCCAGCAGCTTCAGAAAGGGACAGACGGCCTGACACAGAGCCGAGACCGCCGACCAGAGACAGCCCGACACGTTCAACTCCAGAAGACCTGAACACCACACAGACCACATCATCACTTTACCTCCTTTACCTCCTTTATCTCCTTTATCTCCTTTACCTCCTTTACCTCTCCTTTATCTCTCCTTTACCTCTCCTTTACATCCTTTACCTCCTTTATCTCCTTTATCTCCTTTACATCCTTTACCTCCTTTACCTCTCCTTTACCTCTCCTTTACATTCTTTACCTCCTTTACATCCTTTACCTCCTTTACCTCTCCTTTACCTCCTTTACCTCCTTTACATCCTTTATCTCCTTTACCTCCTTTATCTCCTTTACATCCTTTACCTCCTTTATCTCCTTTACCTCCTTTATCTCCTTTACATCCTTTACCTCCTTTATCTCCTTTACCTCCTTTACCTCCTTTATCTCCTTTACCTCTTTTACCTCCTTTACCTCCTTTACATCCTTTACCTCCTTTACCTCCTTTATCTCTCCTTTATCTCTCCTTTACCTCCTTTACCTCTCCTTTACCTCCTTTACCTCTCATTTACCTCCTTTACATCATTTACCTCCTTTATCTCCTTTACCTCTTTTACCTCCTTTACCTCTCCTTTACCTCCTTTACATCCTTTACCTCTCCTTTACCTCCTTTATCTCTCCTTTATCTCCTTTACCTCTTCTTTACCTCCTTTATCTCTCCTTTACCTCATTTACCTCTCCTTTACCTCCTTTACCTCTCCTTTACCTCATTTACCTCCTTTACCTCTCCTTTACCTCCTTTACATCCTTTATCTCCTTTACATCCTTTACCTCCTTTATCTCCTTTACCTATTTTACCTCCTTTACCTCCTTTACATCCTTTACCTCTCCTTTACCTCATTTACCTCCTTTATCTCTCCTTTATCTCTCCTTTACCTCTCATTTACCTCCTTTACATCATTTACCTCCTTTATCTCCTTTACCTCATTTACCTCCTTTACCTCTCCTTTGCCTCCTTTACCTCTCCTTTACCTCTCATTTACCTCCTTTACCTCTCCTTTACCTCTCCTTTACCTCTCGTTTACCTCCTTTACCTCTCCTTTGCCTCCTTTACCTCTCATTTACCTCCTTTACCTCTCCTTTACCTCTCCTTTACCTCCTTTACCTCTCCTTTATCTCTCCTTTGCCTCCTTTACCTCTCCTTTAGCTCTCGTTTACCTCTCCTTTACCTCCTTTACCTCTCCTTTATCTCCTTTACCTCTCCTTTACCTCTCATTTACCTCCTTTACCTCTCCTTTATCTCTCCTTTGCCTCCTTTACCTCTCCTTTACCTCTCCTTTAGCTCTCGTTTACCTCTCCTTTACCTCCCCTTTATCTCCTTTACCTCTCCTTTACCTCTCCTTTACCTCCTTTACCTCTCCTTTATCTCTCCTTTGCCTCCTTTACCTCTCCTTTACCTCTCCTTTACCTCTCCTTTACCTCCTTTACCTCTCCTTTACCTCTCCTTTACCTCTCATTTACCTCCTTTACCTCTCCTTTACCTCTCAGTTACCTCCTTTACCTCTCCTTTACCTCTCCTTTACCTCTCCTTTACCTCCTTTACCTCTCCTTTGCCTCCTTAACCTCTCCTTTACCTCTCCTTTACCTCTCCTTTACCTCTCCTTTACCTCCTTTACCTCTCCTTTGCCTCCTTAACCTCTCCTTTACCTCTCCTTTACCTCTCATTTACCTCCTTTACCTCTCCTTTACCTCTCCTTTACCTCTCATTTACCTCCTTTACCTCTCCTTTACCTCTCCTTTACCTCTCCTTTACCTCTGATTTACCTCCTTTACCTCTCCTTTGCCTCCTTAACCTCTCCTTTACCTCTCCTTTACCTCTGATTTACCTCCTTTACCTCTCCTTTGCCTCCTTAACCTCTCCTTTACCTCTCCTTTACCTCTCATTTACCTCCTTTACCTCTCCTTTACCTCTCATTTACCTCCTTTACCTCTCCTTTACCTCTCCTTTGCCTCCTTAACCTCTCCTTTACCTCTCCTTTACCTCTCCTTTACCTCTCCTTTACCTCTCATTTACCTCTCATTTACCTCCTTTACCTCTCCTTTACCTCTCCTTTGCCTCCTTTACCTCTCCTTTACCTCTCCTTTACCTCTCCTTTACCTCTGATTTACCTCTCCTTTACCTCTCCTTTGCCTCCTTAACCTCTCCTTTACCTCTCCTTTACCTCTCCTTTACCTCTCCTTTACCTCTCATTTACCTTAACGTACTGTTACACAAACTGTTACACCTCTGTGTGTGTGTGTGTGTGTCAAGAAGTGCGTGCAGTAGAGCGTTGTGGACAGGAAGTGCATGCAGTAGAGCGTTGTGGACAGGAAGTGCATGCAGTAGAGCGTTGTGGACAGGAAGTGCATGCAGTAGAGCGTTGTGGACAGGAAGTGTGCGGCACCTTGTAGGCGGTTGATGAGCCACATGAGCTGTTTCTTGGAGATGTTGGTGTTGCCCAGGTTGAGGGAGACGGGCTGGCGGCGGATGATTCCACTCAGCATGGGGGGGGTGATGGAGCGCTGCCGGCTCAGATCGATCTGACTCCACAACCGTTTATCACAACACCTGAAGAAGACGACAACGTGAACATGTGACGTGCAGCGACGGTGTGATGTCAGTATGACGTCAGAGTGATGTCACTCACCAGCGGCTCCAGGTGCGACACACCCTCATGCACACGCACAGCTCCCTCTGGCTCAGGTGGGTGAAGACTCGGAGCCACACGTCCCGCGTCATGATGTGGGCGGAGCCAGAGTCCAGCGGCAGGCAGCTGGGCTCGGGGCAGGTGGGGGGGGGACGCACCAGGTGTCTTTCCATCTGAATGGGCCGGGGGGGCGAGGGCACGGCCGGCGGGCTGCGCTTCATCATCTGAGAGCGCGGGGCGAGGCGGGACGGCTGCGAGCAGGGGGACGCCGCCATCGCTGACATCATCAGGCCGCTTCCCCCCCCCCCTCCCCCGTTAGAGGTGGGGATGGAGGAGGAGGAAGAAATGTTGTTCCTGGACGTCTGGTTCTTACTGTTGCTACGGATCTTGTTGCCACGGCTCCCGCTGCCTTTAGCCCCTCCCCCTCCTCCCCCGCTGTGTCTGTGATTGGTCAGAACGCCGCTGGCGTTCTCCTTCTCCCCGCCCTCCCTCCCCCCTCCAGTCCCTCCTCGTGTCCGCCCGTTGCGTGCCTCCTGCCCGTTGCTGCGCTGTTTCCCCGTGAAGCCGTCGTGCTGCGAGGACGGAGGCATCTGATTGGAGGAGAGGGGTGAGGGCGGGGGGAGGGAGGCGGAGTTTTTCCTGGTCCTGTCAGAGGTGGGCGTGTCCTCCTCCTCTCCATCCAACAGCCCTCCCTTCCGTCCTCGCGGAGGTAACCCCGCCTCTACTCCTCCCCCTCTCCGCCGAGCCTTCTCCCCCCCTCCCTGCTCCTCCTCCCGCACCTCCTCCTCCCCCCTCCCTCCCTCCCCCTCCGACTCATCGCTGGCGCTGAAGCCCAGCTCGGCCAGACGCCGCTCCCTCTCCCGCTCTCTCTCCCGCTCGCTGCGACTCCTCTCTCGCTCCGCCCGCCCACCGCTGCTGTTGCCGTAGACGACGGGAGGAGGCGGGGCGGGGGAGGAGGATGAGGGCGAGGAGCCTCCCCCCGCCTGCTCCCCCCTGAGGGAGTCGTCAGAGTCGGACTCGGAGTCGGACTCGGAGCTGGAGGAGGAGGAAGAGGAGGACTCGGGCCGGCGCTCCAGCAGACACATCCTCTTAAAGCGCTCCAGTTTCTCTCTGTGATGGGAGCGCTGGTCTGCACTGGACGTCCCGCCTGCACCTCCCCCTCCTCCCCCACCTCCTCCCCCCCCGGGTTGAGAAGAAGACGTGGAGGAGCCCTGTAGTCCTCCTGCACCTCCTCCAGCTGAGGAGGTGGGACCGTTGGACTCCACCGCCTCCTGTTTGGGCTTCTGATGAACAGATAAGATCATGTGTGTTATTAGAACAAGCAGACAGAATAAAGAGGGAAACATTACAGTAGTGCACATATGACATGTTGATATCACAGAATATATATCTATATATACACAATATATTACAATATATTAGGGCCGTCAGTTGATTAAAATATGTAATCGAGATCAATCGCAAATGAATCACACATTTATTTAGTGACTGACTAAGTGTGTTAAATATGAAGCTACAAATATCAGAATATGCAGCGGTGGAAAGTAACAAAGTACATTTACTCAAATACAATTTGAGGTACTTGTACTTTACTTGAGTATTTCCATTTTATGCTACGTTATACTTCTACTCCGCTACTTCATGAGTACGCTCTAGATCTGCTCAATATGAAGTGTCTTGAGATAAATTCTGCCTAAAAAAAAACACCTAAAAATCACAAGTTGTGTTAAAAAAATAAGCATTAAAATTAATTTGCGTTAATGTGCTATTATCAGGTTAACTTTAACAGCCCTAATTTATACATTAAATCTGATCTGTAACAGCAGTTTGTTGAATTAATTAAGTCTCAACAATAATAATAATAATAATAATAAAAATAGAGTAGTAATTGTTTCTGACCTTTTTGAGGCGTTTTTCATGGGCTCCCTTCATCTGAGAGACAGACAGGAGAAGAGACAGACAGACAGAGAGACAGACAGTTCCGTTAACTAAATATACAACATGTTCTTTCTACATGCAGGATGATGTTTCCAGATTCAGTGAGTACTTTAACACACATCAACTTCCTGTCAGATCTGCTCTGTGATTGGTTAACACATCAACTCCCTGTCAGATCTGCTCTGTGATTGGTTAACACATCAACTCCCTGTCAGATCTGCTCTGTGATTGGTTAACACATCAACTCCCTGTCAGATCTGCTCTGTGATTGGTTAACACATCAACTCCCTGTCAGATCTGCTCTCTGATTGGTTAACACATCAACTCCCTGTCAGATCTGCTCTGTGATTGGTTAACACTCCACCTTCTTCTTGGGCCCGCTGTCCTGAGGCAGCTCCTTCTCCTTCTTCCTCTTGTGCCCCCCCTCCGTCCTCCCCCCCTCCTCCAGGGAGGGCGGGGCTTTCTTTTTAGGGGGCGGGTCATCTGTGAGCTTCCAGCGGCCCACCTCGCCGTTATCCAGCCGCCGCTTCCCCGAGCCGTCCGCCTGGTCCTGAACACACACACACACACACACACACGGGGCTGCTTTAAGACACACTGCCAAACACAAAGCAAACTTTTTGCACAGTGCGATTACATACAAAGTCAAAGCGAAGGCGACAACAGACGAAAAATTCTGAATGAAAGTTGAAAAATTCCAACTTCGGTGAGAAATTGTCCGTTCAGCGTTGAGGTTCTCCTGAAGTTGAATCGGAGATGGAGGATAAATGGTTGTCTGTGGTCACCCAGAGCTACAACAGAACCTCGTATCTGTACAGAGACCGGACCAAACTCTACCTATGGTGAGTGTTGATGGAGCAGCTGTTATATTCTGGTACTGATCCATCCAGACTCCATTCACAAAACAAGCATTTTAAAAGTTGTCTGCTTGTCGTCATGGTAACAGACCTGACAAAGCATGAATTCAGACTTTTTACTAATCAGCATCATTATGTAGTTATTTCAGCATCATTTTGTTCCGTTTATTGATATTAAATCACAGCTCAATCTGTTTATTTTGGGTTCATACCTCAGTAGTAAACCAGATTAATTCAGCCGACGCGTGACCTGCTAAATCCAGTGAAACGCCTGCAGGTGAAGTTATGAACACAACGACGTATCTGGGACTTCCACAGCACCAGTACTGGTTATTTCTGCTGGTTGATGGAACGTTGCTGGCGTCTACGTGGAGGTCATTTCCTCTATGTGGCGTCTCAGAAGAGTAACGTGAGGCAAACATTTGCTTTGCGTTTGGACAGGTGTAACAGGAGCATCATTGTTTGGGGAAATGTAAACTCTCCACCAGATGGAGATGAACCGGTTTGACTCTTACCTTACTGGTTTTGCCCTCCTTGTGGCACTTTGGACACTCCCAGCAGTTTGGGATCTCATCGTTGATGATTCCTTCAGCTTTCCCCATCTGACAAGACACAAACACACTCAGTATCTACAGTCTGCTACAGACAGCATGGAAATAACAACAACATCAATAATAATAATAATAATAATAATAATAATAATAATGTCTCCTTTTAAAGCTCCTCGTCCAGAATCAATTCATTTTCTCTCTCAGTGAATTTCACAACACTAAATGGAGGCGGAGTGTTAACAAACCCACTGTTACTCATCACTTCCTGCTGCTGCTTCAAAATAAAACCCATAAATCATTTTTGCTGGAAGGCTTTTAATGTGAAACAGCGGCAGTAGGACATAAAAACTCACCTTCACAGATAAAGTTTGATTTTTTGGGACGGCCATTTTACTGAAACAAGTGATTGACATAATAAGTTGTAATATTGATAAGCTACTGTAACACCACCAAACTTACTACAACCATCATATTTATGTTAAATTACATTTTACTTTAAATACTACATCTTTTTCCTCATTAATGTATGACTTTAACATTTTCTTAAACTTTTTCTTGTAAAATCACAACTTTTTCTCAAAATATTTTGATTACATTCACATTTTCTTTTCACATTGTACCGGTATCAGTAATTATATTAATTAGAAGATTATTAATTATATTATTAATAACGATGAGACTGACCTTGAGACAGCTGGGGTGGATGATCTCGTTACAGATGGTACACTCCATCAGAGAGAGGCTGAACTTCTCCTCCTCAGAGTCCACTGTGTCCTCCTTCCCTGCCTCGCCGCACGCAAAACACACCGCCGTGTGAGGCAGCACGGGCTGGACAGAGAGACAGACAGACAGGTGGGTCAGACAGGTAGAGAGGCAGACAGACAGGTGGGTCAGACAGGTAGAGAGGCAGACAGACAGGTGGGTCTGTCTCTCCTCCTCCAACCACAAATAATAAATAAATAAACCTAAAACAGATATAATATGAAGATCGAATGGCTCAGAGTGTGTGCGTATGTGTGCGCACGCGCGTGTGTGCGTGCGTGCGTGTTTTAAAGCATCTGTGTGTAACCACGGCGATGGATCAAAGCCAACTCTCTCTCACTCACAGCGCCAGCAACCATCTCTGGTTGCCACGGAAACCCAGCATCGTCGCCTGCTGGGCTCCGGCTCTCTGCTGATGCTATTTGAAGAATCCACACAAAAAAATAAATAAATAAAAATCACACCTTCAGTGTTTGAAGAAGACGTTCTCTGTCTGTGTGTGTTTGTGTGTGTGTGTGTGTGTGTGTGTGTGTGTGTGTGTGTGTGTGTGTGTGTGTGTGTGTGTGTGTGTGCGCGTGCGTGCGTGCGTGTGTGTGTGCATGCGTGCGTGTGTGCGTGCGTGTGTGTGTTCTTGTATCTTTGTGAGGACCAGTGCAGGTTCTGCAGTGAGAGAACATTTTGTCCGGTCCTCTCTTCTCCATATACAGTATCTTTCTCTCTCTGTGTGATATCTGGGATAAAGGACTTTATTTTAACAGCAAACCTTACTGTCTGTTGTTTTTAATCCAGTAATAGAATTACAATAATACTCTGTTACATTCAAAATGGTTTTAAAGCTACAGGGAACTTTCATTGTGTGTTGATGTTGGCGGTCCCTGTGGACTAAAGCGGTAGTGTTTCTGAACTCCAGAGTCCCTTTAGAAAACCTCTCATTTTACTGCAGCAGGTTCTGACAGTCTCAGTTCTGGTTCTGCTTCCCTTCCCTCCAGCGGGCCCAGCGATAAGCCCATTTAGTGATGATGTCATGATGAGGTCACGGTGTTAGCTGGAGGCTAAACAAAGGAAAGACTGGAGGCTAACACTAGTAGTGGGCTAAAGTTACACATCTTAAATGTCATCTTGCATCAGAGAAACGTTTCAGAGATGGAGAGTAAATGTTGTTCATATTTAGCCTTCTGCTAACAGCAGCCGTGAGCCGTCGGCTGCTGTTAGCAGTAGCCTTTCTCTCCATCTCTGAAACGCTTCTCCCATATTGTCCGACTCTCTTTTTGACTGACTTTACTGAAGGATAGTAGCAAGCTAGCTTAGCGTGCTAATTCCACCATGCTGTCATGAAACACAGAACATGAGGTGATCAAAGTTGTCACTCATCTGGTGAT
This sequence comes from Sebastolobus alascanus, assembly GCA_916701645.2. Taxonomy (NCBI): domain Eukaryota; kingdom Metazoa; phylum Chordata; class Actinopteri; order Perciformes; family Sebastidae; genus Sebastolobus; species Sebastolobus alascanus. Next base: position 283,620 of record CAKAOJ020000486.1, read on the forward strand.
AGCACTGTGCTTTCCTACGCTGTGACAAGAGTGCGTGGATGAAGCATTAAGTTGTTAAAATTTAATTTGTGTGTGTGTGTGTGTGCGTGTCTCACCGCCGTGCACTGTCTCAGGAGGCAGGACTGCTTCATCCGGCCGGGTCCTCCGAACTTCTTCATGTCCTTACAGAAGTGACACTCTCCACACTCGTTCCTCATGCAGGCCTGGCAGCGCCGGCACCGCGTCCGCCTGCGCCTCGCCCCCCCGCCAGTCCCCCCGCCCAGCGCCTTACTGCCCGACATCCCCGAACAAGTCAGCTGGAGACACACAGAGAGACACAACATATAGAGCGGTGAGGTCATTCATTAATGTAAGGTAAACAGCAGAGACAGCGTTAGTGCCATCGTCCAGTTCTATATTTACAGATTAGTGTTTAACATCTGAATAAATACAGAATCCAGATGTGTTGTCTTAATAAAAACTGATCTATGATCCTGCTGCTATGAGAAATCTTCCCTCTGGGAGTCACTGACTAAGATTTGAAAGAGTTTAAAGAGTTCTCCTGGACCAAAACAAATATGGCAGCCTGCGTGTGCGCAGCAGACAAATTAACCGATCAATGCAGCTGTAGAGCAGCAACACCTGTTCTGAGAGGGAAAATTACTGCTTTTGTGAGTGGAGTCCGGTGGCTTTGAAGACAGCGATATAACGGCTTCAGTTCCCCGTCAGAAAGGACTGTCTGATAGAGAGGTAAAGGACTGTCTGACAGAGAGGTAAAGGACTGTCTGACAGCGAGGTAAAGGACTGTCTGATGGAGAGGTAAAGGACTGTCTGATAGAGAGGTAAAGGACTGTCTGATGGAGAGGTAAAGGACTGAAAATATTCTAAATATAGCGTACACTTAAACTGATGCTTTACCTCACCATCAGACAGTCCTTTACCTCTCTATCAGACAGTCCTTTACCTCTCCATCAGACAGTCCTTTACCTCTCTATCAGACAGTCCTTTACCTCTCCATCAGACAGTCCTTTACCTCACCATCAGACAGTCCATTACCTCTCCATCAGACAGTCCTTTACCTCTCCATCAGACAGTCCTTTACCTCTCCATCAGACAGTCCTTTACCTCTCCATCAGACAGTCCTTTACCTCTCCATCAGACAGTCCTTTACCTCTCTATCAGACAGTCCTTTACCTCTCCATCAGACAGTCCTTTACCTCTCCATCAGACAGTCCTTTACCTCTCCATCAGACAGTCCATTACCTCTCCATCAGACAGTCCTTTACCTCTCCATCAGACAGTCCTTTACCTCTCTATCAGACAGTCCTTTACCTCTCCATCAGACAGTCCTTTACCTCTCCATCAGACAGTCCTTTACCTCTCTATCAGACAGTCCTTTACCTCTCCATCAGACAGTCCTTTACCTCTCTATCAGACAGTCCTTTACCTCTCCATCAGACAGTCCTTTACCTCTCATCAGACAGTCCTTTACCTCTCCATCAGACAGTCCTTTACCTCTCCATCAGACAGTCCTTTACCTCTCCATCAGACAGTCCTTTACCTCTCCATCAGACAGTCCTTTACCTCTCCATCAGACAGTCCTTTACCTCTCCATCAGACAGTCCTTTACCTCTCTATCAGACAGTCCTTTACCTCTCCATCAGACAGTCCTTTACCTCTCCATCAGACAGTCCTTTACCTCTCCATCAGACAGTCCTTTACCTCTCCATCAGACAGTCCTTTACCTCTCTATCAGACAGTCCTTTACCTCTCCATCAGACAGTCCTTTACCTCTCCATCAGACAGTCCTTTACCTCTCCATCAGACAGTCCTTTACCTCTCTATCAGACAGTCCTTTACCTCTCCATCAGACAGTCCTTTACCTCTCTATCAGACAGTCCTTTACCTCTCTATCAGACAGTCCTTTACCTCTCCATCAGACAGTCCTTTACCTCTCCATCAGACAGTCCTTTACCTCACCATCAGACAGTCCTTAACCTCTCTATCAGACAGTCCTTTACCTCTCCATCAGACAGTCCTTTACCTCTCCATCAGACAGTCCTTTACCTCTCCATCAGACAGTCCTTTACCTCTCTATCAGACAGTCCTTTACCTCTCCATCAGACAGTCCTTTACCTCTCCATCAGACAGTCCTTTACCTCTCTTCAGACAGTCCTTTACCTCTCCATCAGACAGTCCTTTACCTCTCCATCAGACAGTCCTTTACCTCTCTATCAGACAGTCCTTTACCTCTCCATCAGACAGTCCTTTACCTCTCTATCAGACAGTCCTTTACCTCTCCATCAGACAGTCCTTTACCTCTCCATCAGACAGTCCTTTACCTCTCATCAGACAGTCCTTTACCCTCTCCATCAGACAGTCCTTTACCTCTCTATCAGACAGTCCTTTACCTCTCCATCAGACAGTCCTTTACCTCTCCATCAGACAGTCCTTTACCTCTCCATCAGACAGTCCTTTACCTCTCCATCAGACAGTCCTTTACCTCTCCATCAGACAGTCCTTTACCTCTCCATCAGACAGTCCTTTACCTCTCTATCAGACAGTCCTTTACCTCTCCATCAGACAGTCCTTTGCCTCTCTATCAGACAGTCCTTTACCTCTCTATCAGACAGTCCTTTACCTCTCTCCATCAGACAGTCCTCTCTTAACCTCTCTCATCAGACAGTCCTTTACCTCTCTATCTGACAGTCCTTTACCTCTCTATCAGACAGTCCTTTACCTCTCTATCAGACAGTCCTTTACCTCTCCATCAGACAGTCCTTTACCTCTCTATCACAGTCCTTTACCTCTCTATCAGACAGTCCTTTACCTCTCTATCAGACAGTCCTTTACCTCTCTATCAGACAGTCCTTTACCTCTCTATCAGACAGTCCTTTACCTCTCTATCAGACAGTCCTTTACCTCTCTATCAGACAGTCCTTTACCTCTCTATCAGACAGTCCTTTACCTCTCTATCAGACAGTCCTTTACCTCTCCATCAGACAGTCCTTTACCTCTCTATCAGACAGTTCTTTACCTCTCCATCAGACAGTCCTTTACCTCTCTATCAGTCAGTCCTTTACCTCTCCATCAGACAGTCCTTTACCTCTCTATCAGACAGTCTTTTACCTCTCTATCAGACAGTCCTTTACCTCTCTATCAGACAGTCCTTTACCTCTCCATCAGACAGTCCTTTCTGACGGGAACTGAAGATGTTATATCTCTCTCTTCAAAGCCACCAGACTCCATTCACAAAAACAGTAATTTTACCTGAACATGGGAGTATACATACAACCCCACTTCTTTCAGTTATTTCCAAACTTCGCAGAGCTAACGTTGACTCAGCTAGTGCTAGCGTTCACATTATTCATAACCTTATCGATTAGTTTACTGTGCTAACCTACGTCACTGCTGACTGGGCGTGTCCATTTGAAAAAAAAGCCCTTTAAATTGACATCATCAAACATGTTTGAAGACAATCCCTTCACATTTGTTATTAAAGAATTATGAAAACATATCTTCTGAGTGGAACATTTTATAATGCTCTATAATTTTTAAAATTGAGCTCACTATATGTGTTTGCCTGTTCTGTGCCGACATCGCTTATTACTTTTTAACCAACACAGACACGGATACTAATATATCTGTAATAATATCAACAGCCATTTATTGAGCTCTAATCACAGCGATCAAATTACTGTAGGGGAACAAGTTTTGGTTCTCGCAGTTAACAAAATAAAGTGTAGATTAAAGCATCTACAGTGAAGCTGAAACCAATAGTTGTTGTGCAGCAGTCACACAGTGGGGAAGAGTGCAAATAAAACTAAATATAAACAATAAAGATCATCAATAAGGTGCAAAAAACAAATGTACACATGCTAGTAAACGGTGAGGATGAAAAGATAAACAGGTAAATGTTGAGGGGAAACTGAGGCTTGATGAACTGATTGATCAATTACCAAAATAGATGCTTATTGATCTTCTGTTGATCCACAAATTGATTAATTGACTAATGTTTGCAGCTCTGATATAGAAATGTGCGTGTGAGTAAAAACAAGCTGTTGAATCTTTATAAACCGTCTGGATCCTCATCCTGCTCCTGTTTCTTGTTTTAATACCTGCTCAGACTCTCAGTTCTTTGCATTATATATTGCTTATTATATATTATTATTATGACATATTTATTATATTTTACAGTTTATATATTTGTATTGTTTAATAAGAGCAGAGAAAACACAGCAGCTTTCTGATTCATCTAATGAGATAAGTTAAAGGCTCCATGATTGTGGAATCAATTACTGATTCACGGCACTGTATTTATATTTTTTGCAGCTCTTTTCATTAAAAACAAATATATTGTACATATTTATTATATTTCACTGTCGATATTTGTTGACTGTCTGTTGTAGTACTTTTATTTTTATTTTCTCTATTATGTTTATTGTTATGCACCAAGACACCAAGACATACAGTATTCCATGACAATAAACCTGATTCTGACTGACCCTGTAACACTAAACATCCACTGTAATAAGAAATTATATATATTTATTAGGGCTGTCAATCGATTTAAATAGTTCATCACGATTAATCGCAAATTAACAGCACATTTTTTATCTGTTTAAAATGTACCTTAAAGGGAGATTAGTGAAGTATTTAATACTCTTATCAACACGGGAGTGGACAAATATGCTGCTTTATGTAAATGTAAGAATATATGTATTAACTCTAGCTTTACAACTGAGCTCGCTACAACCTAAAAAGATACGCCAGTTCTGTTAATGCGTTAAAGAAATTAGTGGCGTTAAAAGGAATTTGCGTTATTATCACGTTAACTTTGACAGCCCTAGTATGTATAGTTTAAATACATGTAAATATCTGTCAAATATAGATATAAGCATGTTGTATATACTTATAAACATTATTTTGATTACTTATGTGTATATAGGATCAACATTAAGGTGATTACTTATGTGTATATATGATAAACATTAAGGTGAATACTTATGTGTATAAATGATAAACATTAAGGTGATTACTTATGTGTATATAGGATCAACATTAAGGTGATTACTTATGTGTATATATGATAAACATTAAGGTGAATACTTATGTGTATAAATGATAAACATTAAGGTGATTACTTATGTGTATATAAGATAAATATTAAGGTGATTACTTATGTGTATATAGGATAAACATTAAGGTGAATACTTATGTGTATATAAGATAAATATTAAGGTGATTACTTATGTGTATATAGGATAAACATTAAGGTGAATACTTATGTGTATATATGATAAACATTAAGGTGACTACTTATGTGTATATAAGATAAACATGATTACTTATGTGTATATAACATAAACATGAAGGTGATTACTTATGTGTATATATGATAAACATTAAGGTGATTACTTATGTGTATATAAGATAAACATGATTACTTATGTGTATATATGATAAACATTCATTATTTAAGTTATATAAAAGGGGTAGGACCATATAAATGTATACTTCTTCCAACTCCTTTTCAGAAATGTCATTTATTTATTTAATATATTGAGAATTTGCTGTATATGTTTACTGTTTTCATTTGATTGGTTATTTGTGTTTTGTTATTATTTGTTACATGCTCGAAATAATAATATCCAGCCATCATATATATACATCTTATTATTTATTTACTTGTGTCTGTATTTCTGTCCCTGTGCTGTTTGCAACAACTTGATCAATAAATGTTTCTCTCATCAAACCACACAGCTAACAGCTAACACAAGTTAGCAGCCAGGAATAATGAAGATGCGCATCTGGCACCAACATTACATGCTAACGGCTAACAGCTAACAGCTAGCGCGTCACACTAACCTGCATCAGGTGAATGAGGAACAAACACAATGATACCTGCAGACGTGTATTAACGTCAGGTGTGTTTGTAAGATAAATCTCCCATATGTGAGATGACACTATCCCCCCCCATCCCCTCCATGATCTGATCTAATGTTCCGCTTGCTAACACGTTAGCATGCTAGCCTGTCCTGCAGTGCGCTTCCTCTTTCATTATCTCCCCTCCTCATGAACAACACAACCTCCCAGCTGGAGGCTAATAACACAACACGGCTGCTAATAAAGACACAAACCAGCAGACACTCACCTCTTCGTATCAGGTCGCATGCTCCTGGGTCGCTCATCAGAAAGGATATCAGTCAACAGTTAGCTTCGGTTCAGCGCAGCTAGCCGCTCCGCTTCCTTGTTTCTGTCTCCTCCAGAGTGCTGCTAGCTCCCGTTCGCTGCTGCTAGCTGCTGTTAGCTGCTGTTAGCTGGCTGTTAGCTGCTGTTAGCCGCTGTTAGCTGCTGTTAGCCGCTGTTGGCCGGTGCTAGCTGCTGTTAGCCGCTGTTAACTGCTGTTAGCTGCTGCTAGCTTCTGTTAGCTTCTGTTAGCTGCTGTTAGCCGCTGTTAGCCGATGTTAGCTGATGTTAGCTCCCGGGCTGCTTCACATGCTTAGCTTAGCTTCCAGTGCTAGCTTCCAGTGCTAGCTCCCAGTGCTAGCTCCAGGCTAGCCCAACTAACGGAGCCGCTGTCGGTGTGAATGTCTCGGATCTGATCGATATGGACAGAGTGAAGGGCGCAGTGCTGCTGCCTGTGTCGTGCCCCCCCCTCTCCCTCTCTCTCTCTCTCTCTCTCTCTCAGTGTGAGTCTACCTCTCTCTCCCTTCCGCTCAGCGCGTTACAGCGTGTTCCTCTCTCCTTCCCGGGGGGCTTCAAAACACCTAAAATGGCTAATTCTAACTGAAGCGCAGTGTTTTTTAAAATCGGTTAATAACCCTCCGCGGGAAGTAGACCCCGCTGATCACCGCATTAAAATCAATCACATTATTGTGAATAAAGAGCAGCGCGCGGCTATTGTTCTCCGTGTCTATTGTGTGCGGCGCTGCGGTGTTGTGCGTGATTTGGTTCAGTGTTGTGAGTCTCCTGTGACACGTTTAACCCCCCCCCCCCCCCCCCGCATTGATTACATCACACAGGTGACTACAGATACCGAGCTCCATCTCTGCCCAGAGCAACACATAGGGAAGCAAATAAATAAATAAATTGTAAATAAAATATGGGCAGCGAAAGTATGCACGCCCCACCTCTGCGTGGTGACGTCACAATGCGTCGGGTGCAGAAAGGCATTTTGGGACATGTAGTTTTCAGTAGGACTACAGTTTAAAGTTTTATGAGACCCATTTTCGCCAGGAAATAGATTGATTATTACGAATAATACAAATAAAAATGTTTTTTTTATTAAATGAAAAATAAATAACAAAATAAAATAATAATAAAAAAATCAATTAAATTACATTTTTAAGGCAACAATTTTGATTTACTAAGTCAAAATTATGAAGTAGGTTAAAACAATGACATTCAAAATTATGAGAAAATTGGCAACACATTAGTTAAAATCCAATCAGGGTTAAAATCCAATCTAGTTCAATTATGAACTACTAAGTTAACATAGATAGATGGATAGATAGATAGATAGATAGAAAGAAAGATAGATAGATAGATAGATAGATAGATAGATAGATAGATAGATAGATAGATAGATAGATAGATAGATAGATAGATAGATAGATAGATAGATAGAAAGAAAGATAGATAGATAGATAGATAGAAAGAAAGATAGATAGATAGATAGATAGATAGATAGATAGATAGATAGATAGATAGATAGATAGATAGATAGAAAATAATATTAATAATATATAATATTAATATTTATTAATAATATCTTATACTTACAGTTAAATTGAAGCATTATTGATGTTACAGAGCTGTCCGTCACCGTCCGTTATGAACGTTGTTGTCACTACCGCATTGCATTGTGGGACATTTATACCGCCGTAGTGTCAGCGTTGCATACTGTAATATCTCACCGGAGATAGTATGTAATTCACGTACGATTGGTTTCATACTAAAATATCTCACATACTTTTTTAGCTACTAAATAACATGTTAGTGTGGAATTTAGGACGCAACCAAAGTTTGTGACCCGGCAGCCATGTTGAGATCAGTTGAGGAAATACCAAGCACCGCCCACCAGCCGGAGCACAGCCAATAGCAACGCTCTCTCTCTGAAATGACCTGTGATTGGTCAAAGTCTCCCGTCACAGACTAGATCTCCTAAAGCCTGAAAACAGAGACATGAGGAGGAGCAGAAGAATATTTTTCTCTCAGAACACTTGAATTACAATATGCTGAAAGGTTATTATAGCGTATAGCGGGGCAGTTAAGCATAACAATCTTGCATTTTATGATAAAAGCAACAAATTTGGCATAGATGTAGGTTTATATGTTAGGTAAAGATATAGATATCGGGGCGCTGCAAATTTGGCCCCTGGGGCCGTGGCAGCCATCTTTCAAAATGGCCACCAAATAGACGCTAAATACTACTGTAATGCCTATTTCTCTCCTCTAATGTTCACAGAATCATCTTGTAGTTACTGTTTAGCTGTAAAATGAGAAAGTTTGTGACGCGGCCGCCATTGTAAAATCTGTTGAAGGAAGCCAAGTTCTGGTCACATGACCGGAGCACAGCCAATAGGAACGCTCTCTCTCTCTGAAATGACCTGTGATTGGTCAAAATCTGCCGTCATGGGGCTAGATTTTTTCTAAAGCCTGAAAACAGAGACATGAGGAGGATCAGAAGTCTACTTTTCTCTCAGAACACTTGAATTACAATATGCTGAAAGGTTATTATGGGATTTTTGCCAAATTATGCCAAAAAATTGTTGCATACTGCCTCTTTAATGTTGTATTTTACTGATATAGATGTGCTATTTTAACTCCTTTATATACTGTTAGGTATATACATGTACTTAGTTACTTTCCCCCACTGCCTGTGATGTATTGATCTGTTCTTATAGCAGTAACTCACCCCCCCCCCCCCCCCTCCCTCCCTGCCCGGCCTCTCCTGTCAGCTAACAGGCTAGGCTAGCTCGGCTAGCATCGTCCCCTCAGTGTGATTAGTTGAGACGCACCGGCTCCATCAACATCCCGGTGCCGTTAGGACTGAACCGACTCTCCGTTAACCTGACCCGGGGCACCGACAGACCGACACCCCGACGGGACGCAGACTACAGGCGTCCGTTCATCCAATAACTGAAGATGATTAAGCTCTTTTCCCTGAAGCAGCAGAAGAAAGACGAGGAATCTGCTGGAGGAAACAGAACAGGAGCCGGGGGGAAAAAAGCCAGCGCGGCCCAGCTGCGGATACAGAAAGGTAGGCTCGGTACCAGAACCGGGACCCGGGGAGCCGGTACCCTCTGCCGGGGCTCAGGAGCTGCCGGTAAACCCCGGGTACCAGGACACATACAGAGCCCGGGTTCACTAACACACTAACAGCGGGGAGAGGCTAACAGCTAGCATGCTAACAGGTTAGCATGCTAGCTGGAGCTGAACCTGTTATTTGAAACAAAACAGCCAGTCAGGAGCTAAGCTAGCCTGTTAGCCTGTTAGCACACAGCTAACATGAAACAACAGCTAAACCCCGAACACAGTTTCACTGCTAACTAGCTCTCAGTTCACCACACAGCACATCTGGAGGCTGCTTTACAGGCTAACACCAGGTAGCCTTCAACTAGCTAACCTGCTGTGTCAGCTCTCTGGTTAATGTCAACAGGAGGACTAACTAGCTCTCTGGTTAACTGTCTACAGGAGGACTAACTAGCTCTCTGGTTAACTGTCTACAGGAGGACTAACTAGCTCTCTGGTTAACTGTCTACAGGAGGACTAACTAGATCTCTGGTTAACTGTCTACAGGAGGACTAACTAGCTCTCTGGTTAACTGTCTACAGGAGGACTAACTAGCTCTCTGGTTAACTGTCTACAGGAGGACTAACTAGCTCTCTGGTTAATGTCTACAGGAGGACTAACTAGCTCTCTACATGTCATCAGATGCTCCTGTTGGAGTGGCAGCTAACCAGTTAACCAGCTCACCAGTTAGTCTGGCTGTAACCAGTTAACCAGCTCACCAGTTAGTCTGGCTGTAACCAGCTAACCAGTTCACCAGTTAGTCTGCCTGTAACCAGCTAACCAGTTAACCAGTCAGTCTGGCTGTAACCAGCTAACCAGTTAACCAGTTAGTCTGCCTGTAACCAGTTAACCAGTTAGTCTGGCTGTAACCAGCTAACCAGTTAGTCTGGCTGTAACCAGTTAACCAGCTCACCAGTTAGTCTGGCTGTAACCAGCTAACCAGTTCACCAGTTAGTCTGCCTGTAACCAGCTAACCAGTTAACCAGTCAGTCTGGCTGTAACCAGCTAACCAGTTAACCAGTTAGTCTGCCTGTAACCAGTTAACCAGTTAGTCTGGCTGTAACCAGCTAACCAGTTAACCAGTTAGTCTGGCTGTAACCAGCTCACCAGTTCACCAGTTAGTCTGGCTGTAACCAGCTAACCAGTTCACCAGTTAGTCTGGCTGTAACCAGCTAACCAGTTAACCAGTTAGTCTGGCTGTAACCAGTTAACCAGTTAACCAGTTAGTCTGGCTGTAACCAGTTAACCAGTTAGTCTGGCTGTAACCAGCTCACCAGTTAACCAGTTAGTCTGGCTGTAACCAGCTAACCAGTTAACCAGTTAGTCTGGCTGTAACCAGCTCACCAGTTAACCAGTTAGTCTGGCTGTAACCAGCTCACCAGTTAACCAGTTAGTCTGGCTGTAACCAGCTCACCAGTTAACCAGTTAGTCTGGCTGTAACCAGCTAACCAGTTCACCAGTTAGTCTGGCTGTAACCAGCTCACCAGTTCACCAGTTAGTCTGGCTGTAACCAGCTAACCAGTTCACCAGTTAGTCTGGCTGTAACCAGTTAACCAGTTCACCAGTCAGTCTGGCTGTAACCAGCTAACCAGTTAACCAGTTAGTCTGGCTGTAACCAGCTCACCAGTTCACCAGTCAGTCTGGCTGTAACCAGCTAACCAGTTAACCAGTTAGTCTGGCTGTAACCAGAAACCCGTTCACCAGTCTGGCTGTAACCAGCTAACCAGTTAACCAGTCAGTCTGGCTGTAACCAGTAACCAGTTAACCATTGACGTAACTGGCTGTCCAGTTCACCAGTTATACCAGTTAGTCTGGCTGTAACCAGCTCACCAGTTAGTTACATCTCCGGCTGTAACCAGCTCACAGTTCACCAGTTCAGTTGGCTGAACCAGCTAACCAGTTACCAGTTACTGGCTGTAACCAGTTAACCAGTTCACCAGTAGTCTGGCTGTAACCAGCTAACCAGTTCACCAGTCTGGCTGGCCGTTAACCATAGTCTGGTAACACCAGTTAACCAGTTAGTCTGGCTGTAACCAGCTAACCAGTTCACCAGTTAGTCTGGCTGTAACCAGCTCACCAGTTCACCAGTTAGTCTGGCTGTAACCAGCTCACCAGTTCACCAGTTAGTCTGGCTGTAACCAGCTCACCAGTTCACCAGTTAGTCTGGCTGTAACCAGTTAACCAGTTCACCAGTTAGTCTGGCTGTAACCAGCTCACCAGTTCACCAGTTAGTCTGGCTGTAACCAGTTAACCAGTTCACCAGTTAGTCTGGCTGTAACCAGCTAACCAGTTCACCAGTTAGTCTGGCTGTAACCAGTTAACCAGTTCACCAGTCAGTCTGGCTGTAACCAGCTAACCAGTTCACCAGTTAGTCTGGCTGTAACCAGCTAACCAGTTCACCAGTTAGTCTGGCTGTAACCAGCTAACCAGTTCACCAGTCAGTCTGGCTGTAACCAGCTAACCAGTTCACCAGTTAGTCTGGCTGTAACCAGTTAACCAGTTCACCAGTCAGTCTGGCTGTAACCAGCTAACCAGTTCACCAGTCAGTCTGGCTGTAACCAGCTCACCAGTTCACCAGTTAGTCTGGCTGTAACCAGCTAACCAGTTCACCAGTTAGTCTGGCTGTAACCAGTTAACCAGTTAGTCTGGCTGTAACCAGCTCACCAGTTAACCAGTTAGTCTGGCTGTAACCAGCTAACCAGTTAACCAGTTAGTCTGGCTGTAACCAGCTCACCAGTTAACCAGTTAGTCTGGCTGTAACCAGTTAACCAGTTCACCAGTTAGTCTGTTTAACTGCTCAACATTTCACTTTCTAATTAAAACCAGACTGATTTCTGAACTCTGAGTTTTTATCCTGACATGTTTCACTTTATATATAAATACCTGCTGACCAACCACCTGAAACTCACCTGTAAACAGATCTGACAGGTAACAGGCAGTGTGAAACAGTAACTAAGTACATGTACTTTACTCTACTGGAGTATTTCCATGTTCTGCTACTTTCTACTTCTCCACTACATGTCAGAGGTAACTATTGTACTTTATACTCCACTACATCTCAGAGGTAACTATTGTACTTTTACTCCACTACATGTCAGAGTAACTATTGTACTTTTACTCCATTACATTTCAGAGGTAACTATTGTACTTTTACTCCACTACATGTCAGAGTAACTATTGTACTTTTACTCCATTACATTTCAGAGGTAACTATTGTACTTTTACTTCACTACACCTCAGAGGTAACTATTGTACTTTATACTCCACTACATCTCAGAGGTAACTATTGTACTTGTACTCCACTACATCTCAGAGTAACTATTGTACTTTTACTCCACTACATTTCAGAGGTAAATATTGTACTTTTACTCCACTACATCTCAGAGGTAAATATTGTACTTTTACTCCACTACATCTCAGAGGTAACTATTGTACTTTTACTCCACTACATCTCAGAGGTAAATATTGTACTTTTAACTCCACGACATCTCAGAGGTAAATATTGTACTTTATACTTAGATTAAACCAGCTAACAGGATATAAATGAGTTAAAATGATCTTATAGACCATGATGCATTGCTGCAGATTAAACTAGCCAACAGGATATAAATGAGTTAAAATGCAACATACTCATTAATGCAGCAGTAATATTAATCCAGAAACATCAGATAGATAATAGGAAAACACTGAGTACTGACACAGCAGCAGTACAACTACTGTAGTACTACTATAAGTACATTTAGATGATTACATACTTTTAGTTCAGTGAAGTTTTGAATGCAGGACTTCTCCATGTAGTGGAGTATTTTCACAGTGTGGTATTAGTACTTTTACTGCAGGAAAGGGTCTGAATACTTCTTCAACCACTGGTGAATGTAGAGTACTAGTAGAACTACTAGAATGGTATAGTTATAATAGTTTATTTATAATATATATGATGTATAATAGTTTATAGATATAATATAGATGATGTATAATAATTTATTGATGTAATATATATGGTGTATAATCGTTTAGAGATATAATATATATGGTGTATAATCGTTTAGAGATATAATATATATGATGTATAATCGTTTATAGATATAATATATATGATGTATAATCGTTTATAGATATAATAGATATGATGTATAATAATTTATAGATATAATATATATTATGTATAATAGTTTATTGATGTAATATTTATGGTGTATAATCGTTTATAGATATAATATATATGATGTATAATCGTTTAGAGATATAATATATATGATGTATAATCGTTTATAGATATAATATATATAATATAGATGATGTATAATAATTTATTGATGTAATATTTCTGATGTATATAATGTGTTTCAGACATCAATGAGTTGAACCTGCCAAAGACATGTGAGATCAACTTCCCCGACGACGATGACCTCCTGAACTTCAGACTCATCATCTCACCAGACGAGGTGTGTGTGTGCGTGTGCGTGTGCGTGTGTGCGTGTGTTGTGTGCGTGTGTGTGTGTGTGCGTGTGCGTGTGCGTGTGCGTGTGTTGTGTGTGCCACATAATGTCTCAGAGCTGTCTTTGTCTGTCTCACAGGGCTTTTACAAAGGAGGGAGATTTGTCT